>JAOBYH010636193.1:0-13349 GCA_025403525.1 Umimayanthus kanabou
ACATACATACATACATACATACATACATACATACATACATACATACATACATACATACATACATATATACATACATCCAGATAGATAGATAGATAGATAGATAGATAGATAGATAGATAGATAGATAGATAGATAGATAGATACACATCCCATTTTAACCATGTAAACGTAAGTTATTCGAGGGCCACTAGTTGTTCAGCTTTTACTATTATGTGTTACGCTCATTATTATTATTATTATTATTATTATTATTATTATTATTATTATTATCATTATTGATGGAAATGATTAAGTACTGAAAGCCTTCAATAACGATGATTAAAAGGCAGTTTGAATAGCCCATATGTGTTCAAGTTTAATATCGATGACAAACTGTTAAAACTTTAGTTATCGACAAGAAATTAGTGTTTCTTTTTTAAAAAAAACTATCTTTGTTCTTGATAACGATAATGATATCAATAACTAATTTTACCCGACTGTTGAGGCCCTTTTAAAACAATCTATTTCATTCTCATTTTCTTTTTGTTTCTTATACATCGTCTATCTTTATTATCATTTTTTGCTTAATTTCCTGGCTTGGTGTTTATCAGCAGCTTGTTTCAGTCGGTTCCTATCTTGTCTTTCTATACTTTGTTAGTAATGACTCAGACTTACCGCATCCGAAGCAATCCACTTGTAGTCATCGCCATTGATACCAACAAATAATGTCTGGAAGTATTAAATATGCACGTTTGTATCAATGTCTTCACGTTCAGCCATGACGCTTAACTTCACCTTAGCAAACATGCCACTTTGAATGTGTTTGAAGATGTTTCATCATAAGAAAAAGATCGCTTACATTTTAAACACAATTGTAGATAAAACTAAAGCAATAGATACTGTATTGGGCTGATGGCTATTGGCCTGTTTTTTCCTGTTCTGTCAGTTTGTATACAATAGATAACCCTATTTTCACTTCTCAAGCAACAAAAATAAAAGCAGTACTCCTATTACTACTACTACTACTACTACTACTACTACTACTACTACTAATAATAATAATAATAATAATAATAATAATAAATTTAAATTTAAATTTATAATGAGCAGCTCAGCTGCGCACAGTCAATACATCCTGCAATATACTGATCAATAATAGTAATAATAATAATAATAATAATAATAACAATAATAATAATAGCAATAAGCTTTATTTATTCGGCAGGGACACTCAGTTAGCCTAAGCTAGCTATTCTCCCAGAAGGCCCTGTTACTAACAAAACTTACAATAAACTAAAATAAATGTCTTTTTCTTCTCTTCTTCCCTATAACTTGCCTCCCTCTATACGAGGACTCACGCAAGTGTTCATGTTGTGCAGGTGCGAGGATAGTTTTAAAATACATAAACGTATTATTATTAATGCATGCATGAAACGTATATTTGCAATAAATTATTAATATTTATCTTTTTAATTACCTCATTCATTATTTCCGCCATGTCATTGCTTGCACAGATCAAAACGACATTCTTTATTCGAGTTGCGAGGAGTACTTTCAACGCTTCTTGTGTCTCATTCTTGTTCTTGAGATTAAGTTCGGGCATCATGGATATTTTGTAGAAATCTTTCATCGCGCTAATTGTCTGAAACCAGTCAGCAAGCTGTCCTTGGCGGGCTGTCACAAGAAGTCGTGTAGAACGTAGAATTTTAAGATCGATTAAGGGGGAGCAACAGTTCGTATTTAGGTCGTGATTAAGGGGATTTGAGAGGAGATTTAAAAGGGGAAAAAGGTTATTAGAACGCAACAAACACTGTTCCTAAGCAAGCGAGTACCACTTCTTGTCCATTAAATATTAAGTTCCAAAATTTATTTTAAACTTATCTAAAATGCAAAAACACTAAAAGCTCCTTCAAAACTAACAACTCCCCACTGTCACTTTTTGTTCCAAATTATGTCAAGAAATTCTCAAAATGTTTGTGAATTTTTATCAACTACGGCCCTGTGTCGCTTGCTATGATTTTTATCAACTACGGTCCTGTGTTGCTTGCTATGATTTTTATCAACTACGGTCCTGTGCCGCTTAATATGATTTTTATCAACTACGGTCCTGTGTCGCTTGCAATGATTGAAACCAAGATGTCGGTCTATTATGACGTCATTGTGTGGAAACATCGACACAATTTGTTGCTCCCCCTTATGGACTGAAGAAATACTGGGAAAACTGGATAAAAAGTGACTACAAATTTTAACGTACTCACCATCATAAACAATAGCGACATCCTCGAACCCAAAGTACATGGTCAGCTTGAACAGCGCCTCAGCAATCGTCTTTGGGGAAGGCATTATTGAAAGGGTCAAGTTGTACGGGACATCAGATATGATCGAGGTTACTTTTATCAGTGGGATTCCGATCATGGAGGACAAGGCGTACACCTGCTCATTATTGGTGCCCAGATCAAAGAGGCAGGCAGCGCCATTAAACTTATCCGACACGTCTGCAGCAAGGAAAACAGGTACATAAGTTGCTGAGATTCTGTTAAGTTGTTAATTCTATAAATATGATGTTTTGATGACTTCTCTCTTTGTTCTTGGTGAATTGTTATTAGACTCGATATATTCGAGGTTTGCCGTTTGCTTAATATTTCGAGTGTCTCAATAATTGTCTTAATATCAAAAGCACACCGAATAAATAACCTGCCTTAATACTTTACCATCCAATCCCTCTCAGCTGTGAATGGGGGCACCCACCCTTCCTAAACTTAGCTGATTAATTTTTGATTAACTTGGAACTTTGCAAGCATATAGCATGTTACTTGGCCATAGTTATTAATCGATTATTTGTTCAACTCTAATTGCTAATAAATTTGTAGTTTGCTAAATATCCCGCGCCTCCTAATGTTAGAGTTCTTGGCAATCGTTCGCCAGCGAGAAAACACTCCTAAACTACCTGCCTTAATCAATCTTCTCTCTCCGGAGGTATTTTTCCATCTATTCCCTCTCAGGAGGGTGGGGTTTGCCTATCAACCCCCCCCCCCTCCTCTTTCTTAATTTAGCTAATTGATTATCGATTTACTTGAAACTTTGCATGGATATAGCACACTTGGCCATAGTTCTCAATCGATAATTTGTTTAACTCTAATTGCTAGTGCATTTCCATAATCAATTATCAGTCAGGCTTTTAGAGGTTGACGAGGACCCAAAGATATTTTATCTTTTAAGAGAAAGGAATCTAAGTCTTTATATGAACATCGCTTGCTATACCAGAGGCAAGCTAACAGTACCGAATCAAACTAAATTTAAATTAAATTCCCCTCTGACTGGAACTGACGGTGGGCATGTTTAGGACTTTTGTATTGTGTAACAATAACAATAACCATAACCATAACCAATTCAAAACCATAACCATAACAATGACAATGACTATGACTATGACAATGACCTTGGCAATGGTAATAACAATGACAATGACAATAATAAAGATAACGATAATGATAATGATAATGATATTTTAATGATGATTATGATGATGATGATGATGATAAACAGAATAATGATAACAATGATAATGATTATGATTATGATTATGATAACGATAACGATGATGACGATGATGATGATGTTACTTCGTTTCTTGACCAACGGACTCTGGAACTTTTAGAAGCTTTTTACCATGCAAGAAAACTGAACTCAAGCAAAGATACAATCTAAAAGTTATAAATTAAACATATACAGTTAGATTTTGAAATGATGATGATGATGATAATAATAATAATAATAATAATAATAATAATATTAATAATAATAATAATAATAATCAGTATCCAAAACTGACCTCTTGAAAGCAGATGTTGTCGGTTGCTCGTCACTTCGTACTTTTGCAGAGTGATTTTGCATTCTTGTTTTTCTGCGATAATTTCTAAAGCTCGAACCCTTTCGTCGTGCAGCGGGTGGTACAACACACCTTTGGTGTAACACAGTAAAGCGCACATGAGACCTTCCTGCCATGCGTATACTTTACAATTAGTCCTGAGACTTTTCTGGTTATCTTTCAAATCGTACGTTTGCTCCACCAATCGATTCTGTTTTCTCTATGAGACCCTTGAATTTCCCTATCAATAATGTACCGTTATTGTTCAGTGGATAAACCCAATACACAAATAAACACTTAAAGCATCGTGTCATTCATGAACAGGACAAAAGATAGAAATCATGGAGACCTTGGATTTCAAGGATTTGAACGTAGCTTCCCCGCACGTAACTCTAGTGGTAATCCAAAACCATATATGCCCAATGATGTCAATTAAGGCTGGTTAAGGGGAAATGATAGTTATTGATACAGGTAAATATTTAATCCTTATCCTTGTCAATCTACGCGGATTTCTTAGCACGAATCAATGATTTAAAAGTTTTAATACTGGCAAATTCGCCGTTTTGAAACAGCTAGTATCAACTATAGCAAAATATAATATATTGCAAACTTTTTTCCTGATATAGATGTCTATTTTTTTAATTGTAAATTCTTGTGAAACAGGGTTGGAAAGAAGAAATAGTGTGGCCAGTGCGTTTGGTATTGTTTGGTTTTATATAAAAAATCCCCCAAATTCCCTCGTGGAAAATTTCCTTTAATATATCCTGACCATGATTATGACTTGCATTTAGCAAACGAAAAAAATTAGCAACAGAGTCGGTTAACTACTGATAATTTTTCTTTTAGGAATCCTTTTTTGGTACTGAACCTTTTTTATTGACGTGAAAAGGACGGACTACAGTAGGTGAAAAAAGGCAGACAATAAATAGCCGATTTGACTTTTTAGTTATACGCAAACACGAATCCATAACGAATAGTGGTCGAACTGGGAAGATTGGAAATTTTTAACACTAAAATGACCTTTCAGAGCAACACATATGTCAACTTTGCACATAAAAATATTTATATCATTGAGATCATAAACGAACTCCATAATTTATGCAATTAGAAGAAACGAATAACTGTTCTGAGTTTTGAGGACAACAATGGAGTCCTTAAATTCCGAACAAGCAGCAATATAAAATGAAACTGGGAAACACGACACACAATTGAGTAATACAGTGAAAGGTTTGAACACAGAGGTCAGGGTCTTCACTCTGAAAATGTCTTCCACACAGATTGTCGAAATGTCGGTCACAACCAATAACAGTCCTTCTCAGGACTACACGAACCCGGGCGATCAACCCTGTTTCTCCCTAAGGTTGGGTGTAAAGCTCATGCTTTGAATGCTAGCCTTTGATCAATCAACCACACATGTGAGTATATATCTTTCTTAATGAATACTCTACAGGAAAGTGTGTTCACAACAATTTAGAATGGAAACAACAACAGAGAAGTAAACATACCGTTGGTTGTGTAAGGATCATGCTCTTTACATTCACGTTTTCTCCATATTTAACCTATGATATTGCTACTATTTAACATAAAGATAAATACATATTCTTACCGACTTGTGTATGAAAACCCGCGGCATTGCTTGGGTATGTTCTAAACAACATGCACGCAACCAAAATGATTTGAAGTTGTTTCAAAACCATCTTCAGTTGGCACGAAGCCAACACCGAACACCAGAGATCTTTCGAATGAATGTCGAGGAACTATATAATAAAACAATCAAGAAACGACCTTGTTTCTGTCATTCAGTTCACATGCGTGTTATCTGCAACACAACGTTGGCCAGCCTGGTTTTGGTTTTGTTTTAGCTCGTTCAGCGCCAGGTGGTTGATTTTATCTCGTTAAAAATGGGATAAAAGCCGACGGCTCCAAAAGCAAGTCAAAGCAGGCGAACAGCTGATGTTATAAACGCCACGTTTCCCGTTATCAACTAAAACATCTCAAAGCAGATCAGGTTTATATATGGAAAAATCGTAAAGCAACAGCATGCAAAAATGTATCTTTCCTATTGGCCGATTTACGATGACGTCATTACTTACAATTGGAGCCACATATATATTAAACAGCATAAATTGGGCTTCAAACTTTAGACAGGAAGTTCCGTTAAAAAACGAACTGGTCAGACCATTTCATACTTTTAGTTGACATTCAGTCTTTGTAGAGTGAGCATCTCCGATTCTCCGCTTCATTGATTTCTTACTCGTTTTTACAGCGCGAAATTCAAAAGCAAATATCTGAATGCAAAATATCAAAGTGGGAGCTACCAAGATGGCTGAAAGTTGCAAAAAATCGTTATCAGTCATCCCCAACCACTACCCTTTACTACTTACAGTATTTATTACTTATTATTATTATTTATTATTTATTACTTACCATAAAACTCCAGATGGTTTTTAAAACATTTTAGGAGAGGACACATACACAGCAACTGAAGTTTGTCATGTTTTCAAAACCTGAATTTTAAATTTGGAGCTTGGAGGTGTGAAAAGAGGAGAGGCTTGGCCATTTGTACCGGAACTTCTTGTTTAAAAAAACGAGTCCATAATTTAACAGAACAAAAAAAGCATCTACAATGCCAAAAAATACGCATGCGCAGCTTAGGTACCAAGGAAGTGGTAGCATTGAACAGCTGTTTCTATCATATTTGAACTCGTCAGCATCAGCCAAGTACTGCGGAGGCACGAAGTCTTTTCACAGCATTATTTTTATTTTCAAGGATGACCAACGGTTGTAGGTCTAGCTCTTAACCCAAGCCACAATACGACAACTGTGGGACCTTTGGCTATGATGTGTGCAAAACGTAATTTCGTATTTTACTTTTGCCGCTAGCCATACATTTTGTAATTTTCGACGTTTTCAAATTCTCATCAGTCATTGCTCGTAACTCAAAACTATTCAACCTATCGGTAACAAAAATAGCAACAATGACGTAGTGGAGACTCATCCATCCGTATTTTGTCTGATAAGCTGAACTTTTTCCCAATGTAGAAGTATTCAGAAAAAAATCTCAACGATAATCGATCCACGACCCTCTGATTGCCGGTCAGATGTTGTACGCACTGAGCCACTGAGACTCGTATGAGGAGCCGAGTCTTATACTTTGGTTCTTGTAGATGGTGTGTTCCCTTACTTAGTTTGGGCACCTGTCCGGCAACTGCTGGCTCGATATGATATGTCCAATATAGTCACATCGGACACACCATCTACAAGAACCAAATATAAGACTCGGCTTCTCGTACGAATCCTTGTGTTGAGTGGATACAGCATAAGAGCGGCAATCAGAGGGCGTGGATCGATTCCCGTCACTGGCTCAAACGTTTTTTCCGAGTTCTTCTACAATCAGGAAAAAGTTTAACTTATCACATAAAACAAAAAAAACAGTGATATCATTAATAATCGTTATAATTAAAAGCAAAAGGCAAAAAGTTTGATAAAAATATTAAAATCTTTCAAATCCCTGATGATAACTTTTAGGTCGAAAACGTTTGGATTTTAACGATTTTAATACTTTTATCAAACTCGAGTATTACTGTGAATGAAGGTATATAAATTGTTCAGATACTGATGCTTTAGTCGAAGATATATAAGAAGTACACGGAAATCAGGACACGATGTGTATGAGATACACCAAGTGTAAAAATTATGCAAGATGGCGACCTGAAGAGGCTGAGAATTTAGCGAAATGTATCGAGTGGGCCATCCTTTTAGTTGTATATATGTGCAGATTTTTGGTGAAGTTTGAAGATATAAACATAGATTTTTAACTCATTCAATCCAAGTGCGTAAAAACGGAGTAAAGAGACGAAAGTAGATGTTTACAGAAATCGAGAAGGTATAAAAAATAAATTCATATAAAATTTATTATCCATCAAGTGTTATCCTTCAAGTATTAGTATATACTTCGTTTCTTGACCAACGGACTCTGGAACTTCCAGAAGCTTTTTACCACGCAAGATAACTGATCGAATTCACGCAAAGATACAATCTAAAAGTTATAAATTAAACACATACATTTAGATTTTTAAAATGATTCAGCAGAAATTTTTAAATATTAAAATATTTAACGGCAGAGAATTCCACAGTCTCGATTGAGCCACAGAGAAGACACGATTGCCAGCGTTTTTGTCCTCAAAAGCAATTGTTAATATTAACTCTGACATACTTTTTTCGATCTATGGATACATTTTCGATTTATGGAATAGCTCATTTTCAAAATTGTTGTAACTTCATTTCCGTATTTCTGGGAGATAACTATACAATGAATTGCACCATATTCAAACCAAAGATTAAGTTTATAAGTCAATCAAACTTTCAGTCAAACTTCCAGCAATAGAGAATGCAGCCTGGCGAGACATGACATACTTGCTAAATTGGCCCCGCAAATTGCCAAAAACTAAAAAAAAATTAAGCAATTTTTTTTGCGAATTTGCCACCTTCTTAAGAGCATCTTGCCGTCCAGAAATTAAGGAGAGATACAAGGAGCTGTCTCACGTGATTAGCCATCATAGCACATAATAAATGTATGTCATACTCAGTCCCGACATTTTATCCATGGAGAATTAAGATATCAAAGAGAACCCACCTCCCTCCTCAAAAATGGTGTTTTTGATTATTTTTTCAAACATTTACTGGGGTATCATACCCCCTTAACAAAGTGACAATTACTTGAAGTTTGCCATACGTTAAAAATAAGGTTTAAATTGGTTAAAGAAAAAATAGTTCCATTGCCTTGCTGTTAATACACTACAGTAAGTTTATACTACAACAATTTTAACTTAAAAACACTACCTTCCGTTTACTATAAATAGGACAATGAGTGATACTTTAGCTAGTGTTCTGACTCTTGAGTATCAAATTATTCTTCAAAACCCTCCCAAAAAGAAAAAAAAAAGAAGCTTCAGACAGTCTGGCGCCGTGTTGGGATACCAGCACCTGTTTGTGAATACATTTAATGTGTCTTTTACTAAACGTTTTCCCAGGCGGATATACACCTCTTATTAGCCGAGTGCGAGGTCCGTACGGCAAGTTATGGTCCGAGTTTTTTTCCTTCCTTTTATGGCCCAAGCGCGAGGGCCATGAAAACAAGGAAGGAAAAAACCGAGGAGCCTTAACTTGCCGTATGGGCCGAGCAAACGAGGCTAATAAGATGTTTATTATATGGCTTTGTTGATTATTCCGGGAAAGGAACGAAATCATTTGACATTTTGACAAGTGATCAAGAGCTAGAGGTCCGTACGGCTACTTACGGACCTGAAATTGACCAAAATCACAGCGCGCGAAATCATGAGCTATTATAGATACACTTGCATATTATTACAATTAATCTTTGTTTCACAAGATTGTCTGCTATACACTTTGGGAATATTTTGTGTTTTTTGCATCCATGATAAAAACAAAAGAACAATTAGGAAAAAAAATAGAAAAAAAATAGCAAGGGAACTCTTTCAAATTCATGAACAGTCAACTCTTATACCTAACCATAGTGAAACTCGCTAGTTGAGCAGCTTTATTCGTGGTAGCTGGGAAGATACTGTGTAATTAGTTTACATCCGCTTTTTTTGTTGTTTTATACTTGCAAGTTCTTCCATGTTTGTCCTATGTCCGTATCCGGAGGACGTCTTCACAGTATAGCACTCAGAGAAAAGTAACTGCATACGTTTGTACGGTTTTCCATTTGTTATCAACTTAAAGCTTGCGTTTCTTGAAAAAATTAATATAAATTTTGCTTAAAACTAGTAAGACGTTTTTAAATAGGAAACTGTAGGTCTTGCAACAATCAGAAGATTTATAGATTCATCGTTTGATAAAACGAAAAATCAAGACCACTACAATTTTTCATTTTTTCAACGCATCTGATTTGTTTTCTGCAGTCTTCCATTGACTGAATTCATCCCAAGTATAGTAAGGCTTTGGTTGTGTCTCTCTGTTCTTGCTTCTTGTTGTATTTCGGTCGACTTAACAGCAATTTTGAATTTCTGCAACATGGCAACTACCTTCTGACTTTACTCTTTTCTATCAGAGTATTTTCAAGAGAACTGTGTGTTTCACTCCGGATATACTTTGTGCGACACAAGCCAAAGTTGATAATATTCAGAAACTCTCTCTGAAATCTTTCGTTCAGCATCACATACAGACACGGGTTAATTGCAGAATTGGCGTGTCCGAGGAAGTACATGCTCGGCTCCAGCAGCGGGTAATTCTCGACGATATCCAGATACGTTTGAACGTAGAAATACGTCAGAAAATGCATCACATGAACGGGCAACCAGCACAGTGTGAAGACTGTCACCACTATAATGAGCATGCGCAGAACTTTTTTCTTTGATGTCCCAGCTTTTCGTCTTGTGGTGTCATTAATCTGGCCGGGAATTTGGCGAAACCAAAGATGGCGCCCGATGATCGAGTACAGAGTGGCAATGATACAGAGTGGAATGATAAAGAGGCAGAAGATTGTCACCAAGAAATACGCTTTCGAAAACAGGATTTGTATTTCAACATATTGTGAGGTGTTGTTCCAAGCCAGATGACAAATCCATTTGCCATCGGCCACAAGAGTGCTGTCATACAATACCAAATATGGTGCCATAAAGATTGATGACATCACCCATATTACCGTGGTTACGATTTTAGTGTTCCGTATTACTGGAAGGTGCTTGAAGGGATGTAATATGGCAAAATAACGGTCCAAGGAAATCGCAACGAGGGCGATAATGGCGGCAGCAATGGAAATATGACCCGAAAAATTGACGACTTTGCAAGTGACCGAGCCCAGACCTCCACTCAACCATTCTTGACGGTAATAAAGAAACTTTATTGCAAAAGGCATGATGAAGAGTGTCACCAGCATATCAGCAATGGCCATGTTTACTGCAATCGAAAAGATAAAACTGAATGGGTCGATTATTCATACAAGATCCAAAGCTTAGCACATCTTAGTGTCTAACTACTGTTTCTTACATGTACACCTATAAGAGGGGTTAAGGTTTAGACTTCATTTAAATAGTCGACCAGGTATGATGCTGATATCAAGAAATGCTTTAAAAATTAGCATTGGTGGCAATGCTGCCATTTTCAAAGGCAAAACCGATCTAGGCAAGATCAACTATTTCTTGGAGTTTTTAGGACTGCATTGCGGAGCAATTACAAAACGGGGTGGGCAGATGTAAGCATTTTACTGTATACTCAAAACGTATGCAATACACTACCCACTCAAAAGTTCTATAGATCTTCACCCTCAAATCTCAACACCTTAATCCTAATCTTAATTCTAAATCTGGCTAATCTTTTACCCTTAATTTAGTTGCCTGTTTGGTTTGCCTAAGCCCAAGATAATAGTCTAGTTAACTTTCCTATTTCGGGCACACTGTAAGCGTGAGCAAAGCGCTTGCATAATTCAATTTAGAATTAGTGAGTTGTTGCCTGAATGAACGCCTACGAGAACAAAGGTTATTCTCTAATTTATTGCAACGTGGGTTAGTAGTGCGGAGCATGTGGAGCAGGAACGAAGGGTTCAATGCGATCTCCCCTTTAACTTTAAAAGTACTAATGCTATTGCTATGGACGTTAAGGAGGATTTCCAGATAGAGCTAAGCTGTCGCTGCCCTTTAATCAAAAGTTAACCATGCTGCCGAGGTCCCATAGAAATTTAACGAAAACTGTTTATCTATTACCCCCGAGCTCTACTCTAAATAGGGTTAACTTCCTAGCCTAAGACAGAGTCTCCTTGTTTTCCCTTTTCCTTAACACAGTGAAACTTATTCTTAACCAGAGCATCAGCTATTGTCTATACTTAGCAAAACGCGACCCGGAGTAGGTGCACTGCTCTCTGCTTGTCAAACCAATCCAACGTTGTTTGAAGCTACTTAAATGTGAAATTGAAAAACATTAGAGAGCCTAAGCAACTAGGACGGAACGTCAGTGAAGACGGCTGCTGAAATTCTAACTTCCCATTTACCCTTTTCTTCCTTGTATAACTCTTTCATTTCTTTGTTATTTTGCATGAAGGTGCGGTGCATGTGAACGTGAAAAACTAGAAGTATTTTAAGTTTTTTAAGTATTTTTGAAACCGCACGAAGGATGAAATGATTTCTATTCTGCTGCACACGTTCACTATAAAACTCCAAAACTGATGTTTTCACGTTCTGTTTCGAAAGAAGACGACGGAAAAGTGACCAGCTGGTTGCATTCCCACGTGAAGTCATTATATTATGTAATCAAGTCTATTGTTTAGTACTGCTCTCCCTTGTTGCTTAAGTTCCCTAATATGCGTAATAAAAATGGTCAAGCTATAGTTTCTTAAGGTGCATTTTACCTATTAAAAAGTTGAAGGTAGTCTTCATATAGTTGCGGCTTGCAACGATGTGGATAATGATCACGTTGCCAAAGAAGCCGATAATGAAAATGATGGCGTATGCCGTGGTCATCTCATACACGATGGAGGGGCCGCTGTCATGGGTAGAGGTTGAGTTAGACATCTCTTCTGCAAGACATAACAGAACAGAACATGACAAATCAGCCGGCTGTTTGGACTCAAAACCAAAATGCAATTACCACCCAAAATACCTGCCTGGATGTGTGTATTGATGGATGGGTGGAATGATGAAAGAATGGATATTAGATAAAAGGATGGCTGGCTGGTTGGATAAATAGATGAACGAGCAACTATAAATGTCTCTTTTGCGCCTGCGAGGTAGTCTTAAGTAGGGTTGGTTTTATTGATCCAAATCCAATTGTCGTCAACCGAACAAACACAGAACATAATAAGTAGTTTGGAACAACTGTGCAGCAAGATTAGAAATCCTGGCTGCTTAAAATTTCCCAGTCTTATAGTGTCTCAGCCTTTTTCTTCATTGCTTTTAGTTTAGACAGGTTGAACTGTGAAAGTGATTGTTTGAGTTTCACTTTGATTTCAGTTACAAGCATGTTTATTTGTGTCATAAAATGCACTAGCATAACAACTCTTTTTGCACTGGATTGCTTCTATACAACAGGAAAATGTGATGTTTTTTTTTTGGAATCAGGATGGCAGTTATTATTTTGTCTCTCATCGAATGCTATTTATCAAATCATCACCTGCAATTATTAAAGTGGTTCACGGGACGTATCTATATTTGTTTTTTAAATCTAGAATACAGCCATTCAAAAAACATGGGATGTGGGGTTTATTGAGTTACTCCACTAGACAAGTATCGTTTTTTTTTAAATTGCGTACTCAAAAATCACTTTAAACTTTAATTATCTTTTTGTATTGCAGCAACAAGTGAAAATTATCAATCGTCGAAACCGTTGCTTGGAACAACCGTTTGCCGACTATTCCTCAGACGAGTAAGCCATTTTACATGAAAAAACCTTACAAACACTTTGCTGCGCATCTGCTGCAATCAATTGAAAACACAACACAGCACAGCACAATACAACGCAACGCAACGCAATACAACACAACACATAA
>JAOBYH010636304.1:0-13343 GCA_025403525.1 Umimayanthus kanabou
CGACGTATTAATCCTGCTATTTCTATGCGTAACGGTGCTAGTGGCGAGAAGGAAGCCTTTGGATATTAATCTTACTGCCCTGCCACAGCGCAAAAGGTGACTCCCACACACCAGTTGATGAACCCTCGAGCTCCAAGTCAACTTCGACGACCTAGTTTGAACCTGCGAGTATCGCCATTAATCCTGAACAAGTCGTTATCCACGTTAGATACCTGAACCCTCCTCCCTTCTTATTGAAGCTAATGACAGCAGCAAGCTTGTGATATCCTCAGCCCAGTTGCTCACTATTGCAATCCATAGACCTCGTCGATGCCCAATGTTGACGGTATACTGCGAGAATTAAAAAGTTGGAATTATTTGATCATCACTGACCTGTTTAACTCTTTCTACCAAATTTCCCTGGTGCAAGCTTTTATGTAGTACTGTTGGGTGGCTTCCCCATTCAAAGGTATTCGTGTCTTGAAGCGGTCAGTAGTGGAAATGGCTGGGTTGAAGACCTGCCTGGAAGAGCTGATATCCTGAGTTCCAGGTAAGCGTATCCATGGGGGTTGTGTGAACAAAACTGCAGATGGTCGGTATATATGTAGGTGGCAAGAAGTCCTTCAAAATTGGCAGCGCATGCTAGCTGCCCTCAAACCGAACAGCCTTTGCCTGTCAGCCCCCCCCCCCCCCAACCACCATTAGGTTCCAACAAGCCACTTTGCTTGGTTTGATTTGGTTTTTCAAATGGTACTCTTCAAGTTAAAGCATACAGGTTTAGGCGCCTGTTATTCGGTTGGTTCTTCTACAACTCTACATGGTCTGTGGTCCTTCGTTGGTGTCCGCGAAGTCCTCAGTTGCATGCCTCTCAGAGTTCAATGAGCTCAATGACCCCTTATATCCTGTTACTGTGAGAAAGGACTTTTGAGAGAAGACTGCTGGGTCAGATGAGCTCCTACTTGTCCTCTGGATAGTAACAGATGGTTTTTTAAAAAAACCAAGGCATTACAGCCAGTCTTGCCACCATTGGCAATGTAAGCTATCCTTCAGGTGATTTTGCTTCTATGTGATATTGTGGTTCTTAGCATTGGGGCTGCCATCAAGCAAATCGTCCCATATATTGTCTTGACCTCCCTTTTACCACACAATACCTCATCGATATCAGTCTGTGCGTACAAGCCTACGACAAGCTCGAGCACGGGGTTCAAGAGTCACAACCTTCTGATCTGGTCCTTGTCAGTCGTTCACGTGCGCCACATTTGTGGAGTTAAAAACCTTCAACCAAACTTTAACTTGCAACCCGTACTTCCAGGCACTGCCTCGATACCAACTGCCAGACCTACATTTGTATTGCTGAAATAGAATTCTTCGTTGTGCAAAGCATCTCTACCTTTGACATCTTGGTAAGATCCGTACACATGTCCTTCATCAGTCGGGAAGTATGGCAGTCCACCCAGCATGGGTGCTTTGATGCCCGGCTAACCCACTCTCGCCTGAGCGAGGGCTACTAAAAATATACCGTGTAAATCGCTAGCTATCTTAAGAAAGTTGGTATTTCCGCTGACAGACTGCTTGTCGTTCCAAGATACTCAGTTTTTCCAGCCTACTCGTGAGCGCAAAACCGTGCCCGCTGCGGCGGTTGCTGGACTTCTGACAGCATCCAGATCGGACCATAATTCCTTAACTTACCCTAGCATTGGTGGCTAGTTCGCACACACACACTCGCAACTTGGCTGCTTGCTGAATGTGGACACAAAGAGGTCAGCTACTAGTGAGCAGTTATCTGTGTTGACTGCCAATTAATCCTTGCCCAAAGCTTCACCCGTATGTAAAACCAAGTTCCCAAGGCACGCTATTAGGCTCATGGTAATCAAACATCCTTACCTTTACAGTTTTCTGTGTGTTACTTAGCATTCCTCAATTGTCACTTACAAAGACTTACCACCCGGGGCAAGTACCTTGCGGTCGCAATAGAAACAAACTTAATGTTCCAACTTCGAAAGTTCACGATTTCCGTTCTGCAGAAAGTAAACTTCGTGCCCATGTCCGAGTGCTACATAGCTCAGTCAAACCTATTGCCAATCTTCCCTGGGTCCCATCAGTAATAAGACTGACTACATACATTCCAACTGTGATAATGACCCAGTTTCTCTCGCCAACCTTCCATCAACCCACGCAAACATCCTGGTACCTAGCACATCTGGCTACCATCATCCAATTGCCTTATGCGCGACCGGGGGCCCTTTCTAACGTCTAATGATCTTTGTCGAAAACAACTGGTTCACCGCCTGTGGAGGTATTTTCACAATGCCTGTGGTCGTCGATGCAAAGTTCACACCACCGCTGTTTCGTGGCTTCAGCTTATAAACCCTCTCTCCCAGCTACTGAATTAAAAGTATTGCCTTTGGATTGAGTTTTAGAACAATTCTCCAGTTTCCTAAAACCGAATTGGGCAGGCATTCTCTCCCTTTTTTTACGAAGAATGTCCCATTAAGAATTCCCAGGACATGCGTGTTTAGTTGGAAACACCTTCTAACCTCGTGGTCGCCCTGCGTTATGCCAGAGTTATCTTAACCAACAACCAGTTCGATCTTACATTCTGTGCAAGAACGCTGTTCGCCGACACAGAGACTTTTGGCCTAATGGAACTGGTACTTACCTGAATGGATAAAAACATTAAAGACATGCTGCTCCACTTCTCCGAAATGATTGCGTTGACACCCACGTGCACCCTGCTACATTCGAAGCCCCCTGATAACCGTAACAACACTGTTTGCCAGTCAGTGCAACGCTGCAAATTAGCCGCCCTCCGGTGTGTGTTGTCCAGTCTCCTACTTTGAATTACTTTTACGGTCCAGTTGACCCCGGACACTAGTGGAACTTCGTAATTGTGTGATAGTGCTCATCATTTCCACGACCGTATGGGTTAACTTTACCCACAATCTCGTCGAACAAAGCGCAAAAATCAGCTGTACAACATGGCAGTAAATCCGGTCACTCCCTTCACGCTACTGCAAGGCATACTCAACCCGTTTGGTTTCTTCATAATTGTGCGACAGTGTTCCCAATTTCCATGACCTTTCCTTTACCCACAATCTCGTCGAACAAAGCGCAAATTTAGCTGTCTGACATTATGGCAGTAAATCCGGTCACTCCCTTCACCCTACTGCAAGGCATACTCAACCCCCTTTGTTTCGTAACACCCAAATGCAAAGTCAAACTGCCGGTGACTATCCTCAGCTTCCTACTTTGCCAGACAGTGATCCCGATGCCTTATAAGTGGGCTCTTGAATTAATGTTCTCGAACTCAGTCTACCTCCAGCTCTACTTGAAGCTCGAGTTGCCAGGGCTTTGTCTACAGAATATCGTACTTGTCGCCATCCGTGTCACCAACACTACCATGTCAAATGCATCAGCTTATCAACAACCTCACTCCTTCCCCGTCTTATCACCGCCCTCATCTACCTGTTTGAACACAATTCTTTAATTACAGTGGTCAACCTTGATCCATACCAGTGCTTGTCTAAGGATATCTCTGCCCAGTTCTAAGCGCTCAATTTTCACTTTGGCGACGTAATTAGAAGGTAAACTTCGTGCTCCTGTCCGACTGCTACACAGTTCAGCCAAAACTCTTAGCCCAATCTCTCCAGGGTACCAATATTAATCGTAGTGAGACCGACTACCCAGGGTCCGACTGTGATAATGACCCAGTTTCTCTCATCAATCTTCCAGCACCGCACGCAAATATCTTGGTACCCAATACACCTTGCTACCACCACCCTATTACCTAATGGACGACCAGGGATCATTTTAACGTCTAATGGTCTTTGTCGAAGGCATCTGGTTCACCACTTGTGGAAGTATTCCTCACAATACCTGTGGCAGTTGATGTCAAATTCACACCACTGCGGTTTCGTGGCTTCAGCTTATACACTTTCCTCTCTCCACGCTAGTAAAGTGAAAGTACCGTTCGGAATGATTTTTAGAACAAAACTCCAGCTTCCTTGAAACCCGAATTGAGCAGGAATTCTTCTCCCTTTTTATACGAAGTACGTCCCATTCAGGATTCCAAGGACATGTGTGCTGGAAACACCTTCTACCCTCGTGGTTGCCCTGCTGTAGGCCAGAGTCATCCCACTCAACGACCTTCCGATCTTACATCCCGTACAAGAACGCTGTTTGTCGACACACAAGACTTATGACCTTATGGAACTGGTACTTACCTGAATAAGACAAAGACATCAAAGTCACGCAAAGTTGTACTGCCTGAAGCTATCTTCAGCTTCCTACTTTGCCAGACACTAATCCCGTTGCCTAGTGGGCTCTCGCATCCATGCTCTCGAACCCAGTCTTTCTCTACTTGAAGCCCGAGGTGGCATAGCCTTGTCTCAAGTACTTGTCGCCACCCACGACAGCAACACTACCCTGTCAACCACATCGGCTCATCAACAACCTTACTCCTTCCCCTGTCTCATCACCACCCTCGTCTACCTGTAAGAACACAATTCTTTAAAATGGTCAACCTTGATCCAGACCAGTGCTTGTCTAACAATATCTCTGACCAGTTCTCATACGTTAACTTTCACTTTGACGACGTAATTAACACCTCCTTTGCCGCAAATATCGTGCTAGTGCTGAGATCCAGTTCTTTGTCAATAATGGTTCTAGGCTACCCCTTAGCGCAAAAACCGAACTGTTACAGTGTAACAGAGGCGTCATAGAAAACATGAAGGCCAAACTCGACGCGCTAGAACATGCCGGCGTATTGCTGAGGTAAAACTGATCGATGTCCACGTTGAGTGCCTGAATATTTCATTCCTTGTCAGACAATTCAGTGGTTGTATTTAGTTACTTTTCAGAAATTAATGTAAAATTGGCTGAGAAGGACGAATTTCTACTCATTTTGCTCAAAAATGTATTGAAAATGCACAAAAATACGCTAAAACCGAACGTTTCCGAGGATTTCGGATAAAAAAGTTCTACCAGCGACGCAGAAAAATCCACCAGTGAAGTAATCTACGGAAACAAATTGCGCTTCTCCAGCTTCCGGTGTATATTTCCACAGTGGCGCGGAAATCTTTAAGAACAGCGCAGAAATGTTTTCTGTTGAAACAAACTCGCGCTTGGCGGACAGATAATTGATGGGAGAGATTTTTTGAAAGATCAACAGGGTGAAGTAAAACCGTATATGTTCGAGCCAGCAGCCGGTTCAGTCAAGTCACATAGAAAGCTCTAGTTGTGATCAGTTTTTTTTAATGATACTGTAACGTATGGCGGATCAGCTATGGAACTCTACCGAGTTGGCATAAAGATGTATTTTATCTTGATAACAGATGCCGCTGCCGAAAAATGTAAAGATCGATCGACAAAAAGTCCGGCAAAAAAGTCGAAAGTCCTTCCAGTTCGAAACAGCCGTCCCGAACTGAGTCGATGCAGAGCTAAAACAGAATCAAACAATTTCAAGGAAATGAGTTAACAACCGTCTTTAACTCAGTATGTCTCAATGTCTGGATCCTTCAAACTAACTACGCTTCCTTTAGTGTCATGGAAAGTCAACTGCACTGAACTACAAATTGGAGAGTAAAAATTTTTCATGAAAGAACGGGTCCTTGTTTTTACATTTACAAAGGTTGCGGTAATGTAAAATTTAAAACTTTTAAAACATCCACCGAGTCTTGAAGAATCAGTTTTGTTTCGTGACACAAATGTAAATATATAAAAAAATTTGTTTTGTTGTTCGGCAAAGTCAATACAAATCGTCCGTTGATGTGCTTTCTGGATGTTACAATTTTCGACGTATATCTGCCAATACACTGGAAAATTTCTCTCGTTGGTGTTTGCTCGAAGTAATCTCTTTGGATGCTGCAAAGTGGCTGGTATATTTTGCAGGTTGCAGGTTGAAAGTTGACTCTGTTTCTTTAAACACGATTAATAGTTCGTGTTAGGGTTAGGATTACGGTTAAGGTTAGTTATATGATTAGTTTTAGGGTCAAGGTTAGTTTTAGGATAATAGTTTAATAGGTCAAGATTACTTTTTAAATATCGCGTTTAAAGAAACAGAGTCAACTTTCAACCTGCATGTTAAATAAACCAGCCGGCTGGAAAGACGACTTGATCTCCCTTGAACTCCGAACTAGCACTATTTTAGTGCCCTATAAGTTCGGCTAGAAAATACATATGAATCTGTTAAAAATGTCTAAAAAGTCTATATTCACTTTGTTTTAACTAACCGAAAACGAACGAGAATTATCTATTTCGTTTCTGAGACAACGTAAAAGAAACTTTCGACTTCGAGCAAGCTTCCCGGACAAAACTACTTCTGCTCGCGTCATCGCAAGCCGTTCTCGTGGCAATCCCCAAAATCCAAGCAGTTTCCGAGCGTTTCCGAATATTGATTGAATTGATTGAAACCACATTGTGCTCATTTCCGCGCATTTACGAGTAAACATTTTTGAACAAAATGAATGGCAAATTCCTTTTTCTCAGCCAATTTAACATTAACTTCAGAAAAGTAACTCAGACTGCTGTGGTATCCCTTTAACTTATCACAGTTTCTCAGTACTGCAAGTCATCGGGTGCGAGACAGGCGTGGTAGAAGATTTAATCAAAGTCTCAATTTATCTTACTACTAGCGGCTTCTCCCAACTCTGTCCTCTGTAAAGAGCTGTGGGATCGCTATATCTAGATTATTCTCTGTCGGCTTTAGGGACGTCCGGATCAGAGACTTGCTTGGAAGAGTTAATGCCCCGTGTCTATGGCGAGCGTGTACAGCAGGGTCAAGTGGAGTGGTAAAGATCGCTGATGACCCATATGTCGGTGGTACTTCACTTGCGCAAGTCCTTCACACTCGACGTCTCACGCTTACTGCACTCAAGCGCAACAACCTCTTCGTCGACCAAGCCTAGCGTATGTCCAGAACAGATATGGTACAACGGCAGCTTGCAGTCTATATACCCCCGTAAGTTTGCTGCACTCTCCTTGGTGACGTCTCCCACCCTCAACTGTGCATAACCTACGAACATTCGTCCTATACGACCCTAATCAACTCACCGACTTCGATCAGAAAATATCTTGATCCCTTTTACGACACTGTAAGCCTAAAATCTAATACTCACCTTTGACGAGATCTTCATCCGGCTCTAACTATCTCTGATATGGTCATGAACGGTGTTCATTTCGAGATTGCCCATTTCATCCTCTGTCAACATGGTACACAGTAACCAAGTTACCTGGTAGTCCTGGAAAATTGATGCTCTCTGCACATCAAAACTGCTACACTTCATCCTTTACGTCCATAGCACGCAGTTTTTACAAGAAATAATAGGTCTGTTAGTAATCATTAACACAAAAAAGAATGATCATTTTTATTAGTGGGAGGGCTGGCCATTTTATGGATGACTCTTGTTATTTTGTCCGGATTTTCAGAGGGAGATGACAGTTTTCAGTAATTTTGAAGCAATACAAAATAAAACTATACAAAAATTTTACGAATATTGTCGACGTTGTGCTCAATTACGAGAAATGTCATTTTAATAAGAAACTTTGGTATTAAAACGTCTCCGGGGGAACGTGCCCCTGGCCAACCTAGGGACTTGCGCCTTCGGCACTCGTTTGGCGTTTACCCTCTTCGAAATTTCCAGATCCACCCCGAGACTATAATTTTATCATATCGTACCATCTCCATCGGCGTTATTTACTGCTTATTAAAAAGTCACTGATAAGTAATAACTGAGTCAGATGGCTTAGGATGAGGGGGGAGGTGAAGATGGGAGGATGTCACGAAACATTCTTTAAGCTACCAAGGAGGGGAGAGAGGAGGTCAAAAATATTTTCGTCACTCAAAAACTAAATATCCAGAGTTCCTTTCTTTTACAAATACTCTAATCACATTTTTTTCTTTTTCATGCTGCTCGCCTTAAAAGGCTTTAAAACAGTTTGATATGTTATATCTTGATCAAACAACTGGCAAAAAGGTAGATACGACGGCAACACCAAGAACCTATAACCCTTCCACTCCCCTCCATAACCAAGAAAACAAAAATAACAACAAATGCTATTTACACAAACCACACCATCTTGATTGCTCTGTCGATACATCTACTCTGAATCAGGTCACCTCTTCACTGTCGATAAAATACAGAAGATAGATGTAAGTTCAACGGTTGACAAACGTAACTAAGACCATCACAACTAAGCGAAACTCAAAAATTTGTCTTGCTATTTCCAGAAATATCGAACATTTAATACCTCATAGATTTATCCGTTCAAACGTTAAGTTGTGATGGTTTGGATTTAAGATCCCGTACTTTGAATTTTGGATTTCATTTTTGTCTTTTTCAAAACGAATTTATTAAGCTTATGTACGATTCAGATTTTCCAGTTCTAATCGACAAGAGAAAAAGTATCCATTTCTTCTAACACAGAACAAAAATCATTTTGAAACTTAGATATACAGAATTAGAACGATACTGTTACAGTGAGCATACAAACCACCACAGCGCACTTCTGCGTGTTGTCTCCTAAAACACCACATCCACGAGCTCTTCTTCTTCTACGTAGGCCGCCATATTTCACGGGTATATCCGAAAAATACCCTTCGCGCGCGCCTTGCCCACGTTCGTCCGAAACATGTTCACTTCGCTCGAAAATTCGGTACCGTCTACATGCCTAGGGAAGGTCCCATACCCTCATAAATCTACATTATCTATACAATTACCTAATTATGCAATGTTTAAATTAAATGATTGTAATACAACATAATTTTCATTAATTTCTGTCTACCTGACTATACTACACCTGAAGTGGTTTTACTCGCGTAGTTGAAAACTCACCACCACTCAGTTTTATTCCCCCACTCCCCCTCGACAGACAGAAAGACGAAGAGAAAGATGAGGACCCATGGACACGAAAAACAGACTAAAGGTGCAAGAAAACCGTCGCTCTTCAGGCGGCTGAGCTGTATCTAACCTGTTATCATCCACTTAGTGATAAGAACGGCTTAAGTTTACGCTGCGCATGCGTAAAATAGCCATTAAAATAGATATGGCTTCGACAGCCAATTTTAATGCACACGGCTTCGACAGCCAATATAAATACATGTGGCTTCGACAGCCAATATAAATACATACGGCTTCGACAGCCAATATCAATACATACGGCTTCGACAGCCAATATAAATACATACTTTAAATATGGCTTCGACAGCCAACATAAACTAAACTAACGTACCTTTGATGTTGAATATCACTACTTTAAGTTACGGCATTACATTAAACGTGGATGATAAATGATAATGTTTTCTTCTCTGTCTTGTCTCTAGCTATCTTTGTCGCAAGGTCTGTCACACAGGATTGTTTTGAAAATAAACGATGGTCGAGTTGGTTGGTAAGAGCCTCTAAATAGAAAAATCCTATTGGGTACTGCGTTTTGACAAATAAACACAAACAAAAGAGCGGTCAGTATCAAACTTCAGACACGTGGAAAAATATTTGTACTGCTGCAAAAATTTTTCGAAAAAATAAATGAAACATGTTGAGGATATAACTAACAGACAGTAAAGTCCACTCTTCTTCCAACTGCGGGTGGCGTTTTCAACTTAACCTTTTTCTTAAAATTCAGACGAAAAAGAAACGTAATATAGAAACAATACAGCACTGAGTTAGAAAACGTCCTCCTTTTGATTTGTCGAGTGCCCTGGAAATAATTGTCTGCAAGAAAGGGTTTACTCGTGTACTTTACATCCCAAAGGTACATGCTTCCGGACTACAATCGCGGTGTAACTGTCGGTACGTCTTTGTCAGCCTGCCTAAATGAAACAAAACCCACTTATCTCTCGGATTATCATCTGCTTGAGTTGCGTCTTCTTGTTTATACCCTTGCTTGCTTAACCACAGCTCTGCAAGATAAAATTTAGAAGAGACTAAGTGTGATTTGGAACTTAGTCGAAACAACTAAATATATGTTTTTACAATCATCTCCTCAGAGTAGAACTTCAAATCTAAATCTCAAAGACTAGTCAGTTCAGCAAAAAAGAAAATGTAATGTTTTCAGCTGCACATATACACCCATAAAACTTGTCCAGTTCCATGTACACACAACCACTCCTTGTAAACACACACACACACACCCCAAAAACAGACTCAGAAAACCACAGTTGTCGGTGTCGAACATATCTAATTAAAGTAATGTTTTGATCAAACAGTTAAACTAACATTTTTGCCAAATTCGTACTTCTATATAAATTGGCAAAAAATATTTTAAAAAATGTTAGAAAAAGAACATTTAAAATGGCGACGATAAATTAAAAATAATAGTAACAATAATAACAATAACAATGATAATAATAATAATTAATAGTAATAATAATAATAATAAGCAAAATGATTATATAACCAATATGCTTTATTTAAACCTATACTAAAAAAATTGTTTTGCAATTGATACCTTAATCTAATAACGAAATACAAGCCATTGCAAAATGTCAGAAATCTAAAAATTTAACGTTAAAACGTTACAAAAACAAAGAAAATTGATTGATTTTCGAGATTTCGGGACAAGATCAGCTGAAGGTGGAACAAACATTAAAGTAGTGATCGTCTGCATGATCGATTCTTTGTGGAAAGTTTAAACTGTGCAGCTTTTTTCTTGAAGTTTACCAGCATTTGGTTCTGAGTTCTTATTAACTAAAACTTTTTATTTTCATCCTCATTATGTTAAAGAGATCCCGACGATTTCATGCACTTCAGTACAGAAAATACCAAACAAAACTGTTTTCCTTCTTGTTAGATATTTTTAGTAACTTGTATGTTTATCAATTATTACATTGAATGCATATTAGATACTGAGACAATAGCCTCAATATATGTCGGCACAGGTCGTACGAACAGCAAAACAGTTTGTTTACCAAAAATAGACGGTGACCAACAAGTATTAAGAAAAGGTAAGACTGCTTCACGCCACAGCAAAACTATTCAGTCCTTCGCTCATTCAGTACCGGCCTAGTACACCCGGAGCTTGCACTTCGAGGCTTGCATGGTCGCGCGCTTCGCGCTCGGTTTCTTTCAGGACGCGCCCTGGTTTCTTCGTTCTCCTGATGCTCCGGCGAATCTTTGAGCTCAACTTGTGGCAAGTCTAGCAACAAAGTAAAACTGATCCCCAGCAAAACAACAGCAAAAATTCTCATGGCAAAGTGAAACCGCTCACGGCAAAATAAAACCACTCACGGACTGACAATGAAAACATACTCACAGTGCAGTAAAACTGCCCACTGAAAAGTCAAAATGCTCACCGAAAAGTAAGAGTACTCCGGTAAAGTAAAACTGCTTTATTTCAATGTAAAACTGCTTATGGAAAAGTAAAACTACTCACGGCAAAGCAAAACTGATCACAGAACAGTAGAACTACTTTACTGGCGCGGTAAAGTAAAATTACTTCACTGTAGAGTAAAAATTCCCGTGGCAAAGTAAAACTACTCAGGACAATCTGGCCTACGGTACTTTGCCAAACGAAATAAAATATATATATATATTTTTGCAAAATGAAATTGCGAGAAATTGTTTTCTTCGAAAAATGAAATTGCTAAAGATTTTTTTTTTCGCAAAATACAGTTGCGACAGGTTTTCGCCAACCCTGTAGTTGGTTTTCAGCGAGTGTGATTTCTGTTCACTCCCTAAAACTAAGTAACGGCACAGTTTCAAACTTCTCAATGTTCGTTAACAAAACATTGAATAAGAGTACAACGCCAAAGGCTTTCTGCTAAGCCGAAAACAGACACTCGTTTTTACTTTGTTAATTTTTCAATGGGGTTTTTTCATTTTGATTGTACTCAAATTATGCCAGTGGAAACTGCTTCTTTTGCAGGTTATCTTCCCGCTACCCGAAAAGACTATATGCGCTATCTTCTCGAAATAGCATTTATCGCAAGTTTGTTTGAGTGTTTACAAAACTTTCGAGAATAGTGTGTAAGAGGCAAGGAAATCCAGTTCCTATTCTTGCCTATTAGCTGAAAAATCGCTTAAAACAAAACGACTCGTTGTTGTAAACGTAACTAGCACAGCAATTTTCACATCCTCAGAATTTACATCAAATGCACCCTGAATAGAAACGGGGTTTCCACAAAAGATGTGGAGCGCTAAAAAGTCTGGGGAACGGATTATATGTGGTAAGTTGAAGTGCTATAAATCTTAAACCTAATATGCCATTTCATAACAGTATTATCTTCATTGTGCAAGTTTCATTTTATTTCATCAAAATAGATCTTTTGCAAGGTCGCAATTTCATTTTACATAAAAATAATTCGCAATTTCCAGGTTCAATTTGCAGAAAAATATTTTGTTTCGTTTGGTTTCGCAAAGTTTTATATGATTATATGCCCGGCAAACTAAATCTGTTCACGACAAAGTAAAACTGGTTCACACGGCCTAGTAAAAACTGATCACGGCAAAGCATAACTGCCATGACAAAAGTAAAAGAGCTTCAAGGCAATTGCAAAGTAAAGCGGCCGGCAGAAAACTTAAATTCCTCAGTGCAAAAGTAAAACGGCACATTGCAAACTAAAACTCTTTCACTACTCTCACCACAAAGTAAAACGGCTCGTGGCAAACTAAATCTCTCACTACAAAGTAAAACGGCTCACTGCAAACTGAAACTTTTTCACTGGAAAGTAAAACGGCTCGCGGCAAATTGAAACTCTCTTACCACAAAGTAAAAGTGCTCGCGGCAAATTGAAACTCTCACCACAAGTAAAACGGCTCGCGGCAAACTAAATCTCTCACTACAAAGTTAAACGGCTCATGGCAAAGTGAAACTTTTTCGCTGGAAAGTAAAACGGCTCACTGCAAACTGAAACTCTTTCGCTTCAAAGTAAAACGGCTCGCGGCAAACTGAAACTTTTTCGCTGCAAAGTTAATCGGCTCGCTGCAAAGTGAAACTCTTTCGCTGCAAAGTAAAACGGCTCATTGCAAACTAAAACGTTTTCACTGCAAAATAAACATGGCTCGTGGCTAACTGAAACTCCTCACTGCAAAGTAAAACGGCCCCATAAATGTAAGTGCCGGGTATAACTCGTATTTTACTTCAATCCGGCTTCTTTTTTTTTTCTTTGTTTTGTTGCAAGTTGAAGTTTTTTTTATGGTTTGAACCGTAACTGGATAATTTTGACTTTTGAAAAATAATAAACAGATTGTTCCTATGTTATGTTTTGCAGTATTCATTATGGAATAAAAATTATCCCTCTTCAACTGAAAGATACAGCTTTAACTATTTAGTGATCGATCCAAAACCTTTACCGGAAATTATAACTATTTACTTTAAATGTGAATACATCTGAAGAATCTGTAGAACAGGGCCCGCGGAGGGGAAGGGGC
>JAOBYH010636415.1:0-10519 GCA_025403525.1 Umimayanthus kanabou
CCTCCCCCTCTACCAATCCGAGTTGAAATCTTTGCCTGGGCTGAAATTCGTCACATAATCTTTACTGCCTTTTCGTGGAGAACAAAGAAGTTGTGATATTTTATACATGCTTTATACTGGAGAAAAATACGTGATCGGAGGAAAGAATCAAAATTATCCTCACACCTTCACCAATAACAAATGATACCAATAGCAACAATCATTTTTATTTATTGAATATCCGTTAAATTATATATTATTTGTGAGCTAGTAACGATATATAAATTAGAGCAAGAGGCCGTTACTTTTGTTACGATTCGTAATTATTCGATAACTGGAAAATAATTACCCACACTTACTTAAAACAATTCATTAGTGCGTCACAGTAATGTGAACATATCTGCTTAGAAGACAAAGAATGCTTTGCTTCTTCTTGTTTTCAGAGACAGATTTATCCTATATCGCTTCCTGTACTCCTACATACTTTATAAATTGGACCTCCATCGTGCCACACAAAAGACCTACAAATGTTCTCACGGTCAGCATTATTGCAAGTAAAACTGCGACGTCATAACGAATACGAACAGCTTTATTCTCCATAGCGGTGTCTCCACCGCCCATAACAATATTAACACCTTCTATCGTACAGTCACTCAATCAAACGTGGAATTTCTGAAAAAACATCGGACATAAACACAGTAACAAGTAACAAACACCAAAAGGCAAAATCCACTACCCAGGAACACCAACACTCTCGACTCAGTCCTAAATAAAACAACCCTATATGCACGTCATTTCCTCCCTTACAAGCGACACAGGAGTACCAAGGAGGGCATAATTTAGCGTTATTGATCGAAACTTCTAATCCTCGATTGGAGGTTTGAAACAAAACTTCCTTTGTTTGAATTCTCAGAGGTGTTTGAAGTCAGTCTGCTCCGACGAAGGGCTAATGCTCGAAACGTCAGCTATACACCAAATCTCACAGGCGAAAAACATACCATATCAACCCTTGTTGATCAAACCCATATTCAGCTTACTCGCCAACGCAGAAAAAAACCCAGTTTTTTTCAAAACTAGTATTCCAGTGTTTGAAGTCAGTTTGTTGGTAACCATTTATACCTGAGCGGAAGATAGAATCTCCTAATCCACGCCTTTTAAAAGTATTTTTTTGTCAAAAACGTTGTTAACTAGCGGAGTCACAAGGGTTGAAAGTTGATATTCATCAGCAGTCTACCTTTGGTAGCCGTAACTTCGTATAAATTAAACTTTTAGTACTCCACACCAACCCTTAACTTGGATTTAAGATTTTATATGGAGTTTTAAAATTTGACTACTAACGTTTTAATTTTAACCTGCTGTTGCGTATCAGTGATAACTATCAATGGACTTTCACCTATATTGGGTTTAGTTCATTTATATTTAGGCTATTAAAATTACTTCTATTTGGTTTAAATACTGAAATTCAAACAATGAAATTATTCTTAACTAATCAGGTGCTTCAACCTCCAAGCAATGGCGCTGTTTTGTTTTGTTTTTTGTTTTTTCTTGATCCGCATAAATTAACCCAAGCCCTCGTTTTACCCACAATTCCTCATTCTGCTGACGATAAAACCATACATTTATAACAGTTTGCCACAAACAAGAGTTACATATTTCTAGCAACACGGGTCGGCTCTGTAAGGGTATTTAGAAATCTTCCTGAGTGTACACAGTCAATCGATACGAGCTTTTTTGGAAATTTTCAATTATTTTGTACTTTTCTGTTCAATTATTGCTGACCAAGGAAAACCTGAAACAAACCAAATACCAATTTTTCAAAAAAACTTGTAATCGGGAAAAAAGTGAGAAAAGACATACACTTTGCAAGAACTCATTTATGGCTGGCCGTTCGTTCGCTCTGAGAAATAAGTTTTTTTGCTTCGTAAACTTAAAGATGAATCATTGACTATCCAGACTGTTGCGTTTTCACACGAAAACGTAAACGAGTGGACGAGGCCTAAGAATACTTCTTGTCTTCGATTTTGAGTTTGTTTCCCATCATCACTCACAATAATATTTAGCAGGAACGCACACGCGTGTTATCTCCTCTCGTCTGGCAACTCTACTCTACTCTGCCATCACATCTTCATGTATTTAGAATGTCCTTGAGCAATTCCAAAACTGAAAGTAAAAACTGAAAAACAAAATTGTCTCATGCTACTACTTCATTTTATGCGTCCAAATTTTAGATCTCCCCTAGAACTGAATAGGTTGTCAAAACTCAATTAGGAATGGCCCTACATAAGGCATGCGTTTGACCACTTCCTACGAGATAAAAACTGTAGCAGAGCGCCCACAAGACGCGCTACGAATTTGAACTTGAACTCGAGAAAGGACATCGAATACGATTTGATTAGAAAGTTTTGCGACTGTCGATATTCAACATGACGTGCACCACATACCAATGCGGGACTAGCAGCCAACTTACAAGTTTATTAGGGCTGGTAACACTTCAAGAGCTTCCAAACTAACAGCTTCTTTTCAGACCACCGCATCAAAACGGGGGTTCAGTCAACCCACGTATAGAGGAAGGGTGGGGCTGGAAAGCTCAGCCACTATATAAGTTTGTACCTAGTTTTCACATGATTTTGAGACCATAAACTGGTTCATTAACCAATCCAATGACACTCTATTCCAACTTTTTTGTTGCTGACACTTAAGTTCTAAAAGAAATGTAAGTAATAATGCGTTTCGGCTGGCAACCAGTTTTATACTGTCAAGTCATTATACACTTCTAGTTCACGGGTTCTTTTCTTCCAAATGCGTGCTTGACTCGTAGCGGACCTGGCTTATTGAGATTAAGTAATATTCTTAACTGTATTTAGCGGCTGCTAACTTTCGACTTTCTTAGAAAAAATCAGATAAAAAGGAATCAAAAGTTATTCTGAAATACATTAACACGAAGCAAACACTCTTGAATCGCAATTAAATATAACGTGTTTAACAACGCTTTCCAACAACAACCAAATTAAGTTTCCCTAGCTGATACTATAGGTAAAACGCTTTAGAAAAGCACATGATCAAAAAGGAGGAAAATGACATAAAAAGTACTAAACTTGAAAGCAAACCAATATCCTTTTACCCGAAGACCAAAATGTTAAGATATCAAAACACGAATTAGAAAACAATGTCTTGTACTTCTTACAAGAAGTTTTTGTCTTAGCAACAACAAAAATTCAACTGAACAGACCAAGATAGAAAACTCTAATTTGCCGGTCGAGTGGAAAACCGAGGCGTTGCGTTGCATGGACATCTTGTGAGTGATGAAGAGAACTCTGATTCCATCTTAAAAGTTGGAAACTGTGTAGATAGGAACATCACAAAGCCAAAATGAGTCTCATCTCGCTCCGATACCAACATTAGGTCATATTCACTGATATACAGAATACCCTGAACCCAAAGAGCCCTTATGTGACAGCCAGTCTCAAATCGATTAACGCTCATACAGCATCTTGTCAAATAATTTTCAATCTAAACAGCTCATCAACTTAAAAAAAATCCATGCCAGAAAAATCTCCTTCTGGTGTAAAACTAGTCTCCTCCCTAAAAAACTCACTTTCGGCCCATTTATCCCCCTTCCCCGTAAGAAAACATCTGTGTACACATCCCTTCAGTATCAAAAATGAGCCAAATCCTATAATTTTCCTTCTTCTAACAAAACTCCTGAAAAACAGGCAGCTAAAAAGGCCAAAATATTTTACGTGAAACTTGCAATTTCGAGCGCTTTGAATATCTGTTATAACTATGTTGAACCACTTTTTGAGGTCTTTGAGTAAAGTCGCTCAAAAACTCGATATACTAGCCAAATCTACCTTTGTTTCTATGAAGAAACCAGTTCATATTATGCTTGTCCTCCCACCTTGACTCTGCCCTCAGGTTCTGTCGATCGTAGCCTCGTTCCAGAAACCACGTGTCATCTTGTTCAAACCGGTCTTTCTCGCGCCCCTCCGCTCTTCGCGAGTACCAGGAATCACGATCGTGTTCCTCCGGAGGGCCGTAGTAGAGCGACTCGTGATGCAACTTCTCACGTCCTCTAGTTCTGAGAAAGAACCAGTCTGGTGCTGATCGCGAGACGTCCCCTTTCCACGGGCCAAAGATTAGTTTCTGGTGCAGCTCCTCTCGACCACGAGCCCTACGATTATACCAGTCTCTCCTCGGTCTCTCGGGTGGGATGGGGCCTCTGTTGGGCTCTTGCCTGGCAACCTTCCTCTCACGTGCTCTCTGTAGATACCAATCCCCGCTCTTTCTCTGCCGAGGAAGTTGGGTACTCAAGGTTGGGTACTCGGTTCGACGGAACGTGTTTTCTGCTGTTGCTGGTTGGAACTGCTTATCATCACAGAGTATCGAGTTACCGCAGCGTCTGGGGAGCCAAGTTGGTGGCACAGGTCCTGAACTGAGATCATTGCCTTCCTCAATTTCTACCACAACATCGGAATCGTCTTCAGATTCAGTTTCTTTTCCGGACCACTCATCCCGACTACCATCAATCACAGCTTCGGTAGATGCGCTCACGCTTTGAAGCTTATCTTTCCAGTTCTTGCCTATGGTGAATCCAAGGGTCAAATTCGCGTTAAACAAAGTCATGCCTTTTTGCTCTTTCTTCGTTTCTATTAGACTGGACTTACGTTTTATGAGCGGACCTCTGCGCTGAGCCGGCAAGCCCAGGGTGTGGTCAGCTGCAGGTTTCTTTTTCTGGGAACGCGAAGCCTTTTTAACTGGGTTTTCAAAGAGTGGGGTTCTTCGAGGGCACTTTTCGTTTATCTTACGTTCTTGTTCCACTTTCTGCTCTTCTACTTGTAAAAGCCATTGTTGTAATCTTTCCAATTCTTTCCAGTATTTGCGTTGGTGCTTCTCGTTGCGTGCCCTCGCCTTCATCTGCTGGTCGTACTTGCGAATGCGTTTGTTCCTCCAATCTTTGTAGTCCTGTTTTTGTTCCTGCCTCTGCAGTTTCCGCTTCCTCTCGTTCTGTTTCACACGCAACCGGTCGTTCCGTCTTTCTCTTCCCCTCTGCCTCTCGTACCTTAGCTGCGCAGCAATCACTTTCTCCAGTTCCTCCTGCCTCCGTTCTTTTAACTGGCTTTCCTTATGTTCCCTTTCCCACAATGTCCACCGTTCAAACTGACGTTGTTGGAGCTTTATTTTTTCCCATAATTTATTTGCCCATTTTCGATAATTTCTCTCAAGTTTCCGTTTTAGCAATTTAAGTTCCTTTTCTCGCTTACGAAGTTTTTTCTTTTTCTTTGTCAAGTCTTTTTTAATGCGCTCGACTTCTTTTGCTCGCTTCCTCTCGGTTTTCTTCTGTTTCAATTTCAGCTTTTCCCAGTCCTTTCTCAGTGTTCTCTTCAGCTCCTTCTCTTCTTTCTCTTTCCATATTTCTAAGCGGTTCTGTTCTTTTTTCAATTTGTGCTCCAATTCCTTTAACTTCTTTTTCATTTTTTCTTCATGGTGTTTCCTCTCCTTTTTAAATTCCTTTTTTTGGCGCTTCAGTAATTTGATGTCTCTTTTTATAATATTTCTTTGCTCTCGCAAATGTTTCTTTTTCAGTTTCATTTCTGATTTTTCTTCTTCGATTCGTCTCTGCAACTGACGTTTGTACTGTTCGGATTCTCTCTTTTTTACTAACAATGTGCGGACTTTATTAACGAAGAACTGTCGCCTTTGTCTATTTTTGTTTTTCCTCTTTTCTTGAAGGTCTTTAAAACTTGAGGAATTGGAATGCGAAGTCGCCAACTTGAAGGGTTTCTTTTTCGTAGATGTTGCTTTCATTCTCTTGACAGCCAAGGTAGGAGAACTCTCTACTCCACTGTTGTAATTTCTGCGTGGTGGTTTCCGAAGCACTGTCCCATTCTTGCATGCAATCACAGTGATTTCACTTGTTTCCGAGGATTTGGGCCGTTTTCCGTTTCCCCTTTCATGGCTGCGTTGCATTGCTTTTCTATATGTTCTCGCAACACTTTTGTCATCTCGCCTCATCTCTTCGTATCTACCAAAGTTTGGTTTATAAGTCAAAACGCTGAGGAAGAAGCCGTCAGTTTCCACAGCTGATTCGCCAGACCACATGATCTCAGCTAGGCTGCCGTTGGGGTGGAACCGAACATCATGAATAGAATGGGACTGTTTTATGGGGCCGTGAAGGACGATCTCGTCCACATGTCCGTCTCTACCTACGGCATAAAGCTTTTCATAACCTCTGTGCTTCTCGTTGAACAAAGTTTCTGTTGATTTCTCTAACGTTTTGGTTTTAGTGATAGTAAGCTGCGAAAGGAGGCCATCTTGATTCGTTTTTACTTGTTTTGGGATTGCTGATTTCTGCTTTCCTGGTTTTCTAAAAGGATAACTTTTTTCGCAAAATTTACAAGCTTTGTTGTTTTTGACAGTTGGAACACTTTGATATTCTCCTTTCGATTTCCTGGATTTTCTCACCAGAGGTTTCGCAACTGGTTCATCCCAGTTTGAGCTTTTAGAAAGCCTCATCTTTGACTCAGATGTTGAAGTTTTCCTTAAACTGGTATTTTTTCTTCCTCTAGAAAGGGTTCGTTTGCTAGGCTGGTAGTTCTTTGACGCTTTCGCCACGGGGGGATAACCTGCTTTACTACATGGGTACTCGCTTTTTGCCTGATTTATTTTTGAGGTTTTGTAGAATGGAACAGTGAATTCAGTTTGCTTGGAGATGTAACCAGTTGTTGTTGCAGTGTTGCAACTCTTTTTCTTTGTTTTGGTCCTTTTTGTGATCCAGCGATTTTTAAAACCGGTTAGATTTGCTTTGCAGTGTCCTTGACGAGATGTTTTTGGTTTTGAGTCTTCTTTAGAACTAGAAAAATTCTGAGGATGTTTCTGCACATTTGTACTCATCCGCGTTTTGAGCATCTTCCAATAATTGCTAAACTTGCTAATCCGATCGGGTTTGCTTCGTTCCGCAATAACTCGCCATAAGTCCGCCAGCCTCTTCTCTCTGGCGTAAGACGCCTCCAAGTGCTGCAGCCTCTTACTGAGAAACGTTTCTGATAGATTTGCGTTTACTTTATTATTCTTTTGGTTTTCATATTGGACTCTCCAGTACCACGACATAATCTTAGTAACGTGTAGTTTGTGTTTCACGTTTTCATAGGATTGCAACAGTTTATAATGTTCATCGTGAAGTTTTCTTTGAAAAGAGTTCAGGTCCAAATACTCAGGCGTTTCTCTTTGGTGTTCTAACAATTCTTCCCCTTCGGCGATTTCTTCCTTCAGCCTCCACATTGTAAAATAATCACTTGACGGGTTGTCGAGAACATCCGTTTTCTTCGTAACGCCAACACCTGCTCTGGATCCCTTGTGCATCAGGTTGGATTTTCCTGCACTCAGACGTACAGTGCGCTGGTTCAGATACGCGTTGATTCCTGCACAAAGAAATAAGCAGAGATAAGAAAGGTAAGACGTATGAAGCGGACAAGACAGACAATACTTGAAGAGAAAACATGGTTTTGCTTTGGGGGAAACAAAAGGTACTTTCCCTGGTAAAAAAATCTGTAACTGTTTACTCTTTAAAGATGACGAAATGCTACAGACTTTACTGCTGCGAAAGGCGCTGTATCAATATTTAAAATAATTTTATCATGTCCTATTGCAAATCCACAAATCTGAATGGTTCTGTCACGGTAAGATTCTACTACAACAGTTAGAACACTCGGTGTTGTTTTCTATAAGCGATAGTCTACTCGGTTTTCCCTCTTATTCGTGGAAGCCAGTGAAATTACTGGAGTACCAGCCTGGTGAAAAACGCTGGTAAATTGAACAGAACAGACCAAAACGCAGCTACTTTGCTTTGGTGGGCAAGATATACATCGGATAGACTGGATGAACAAGAACAACGAAATGAGAAAGGTTTGAGTGACAGGTAGAAAAGCTGAACTGAAGGGATGTGTTCGACAAGATCGACTAAGGCAAGGTAAAAGACTAGGGAAAAAGGCTGGACAAATAATGCAATGTGGACAAACTGACACGACTGTGAAACTACTGTACAAAGCTGACTTGTTAAGAGAAAGAAATCAATTTTTATGACCTCTTTAGTAAATGAGTCATAATGTACTTTTAGTAAACATTTTCCAAAACTAAAATGATCCGAAAACTAAATAAGGATTTAATACAGCCAAAATCTCGACGACTGTAGTTCCTGAAGAGAACAGCTTATTAAGAGGTTACGTTGAATTGTTGAATTGTGCAGCTAATCATCAAAATTGCATCTTGGTGATGTTGAATTACGAGACGCAGCTCATGAGGTCAAATCGAAAGCACATACAGGTGCCTCTGGCAGCCACTATACGGTCCATGCCTGACTCCGGAGCACAGCTTACAGCCAGTTGAAATGAGCTGTATTTAGTTGACAGCCCGCAAAACCAGGATTAGCCTACTCCTATCGACAAGTGTGTGGGGTCTTTTAAGTCCCCCGATAGGACGTCGAGAGACTAGACCAACGGCTTAATGTCCCTGTCCATGGACGGTGTGGCGAAAGAAGGTCGCCGGTCACCCAAAGTTCAACCCTCGACCAGGCCAGGGATTGAACCCGGAACCTCCTGGTTGGCAGTCAGAGATCTTACTATTATTAACTGCGATAACTTGGCACACACTACCGTTTATAAACATGAATAAGAAACGTTCTGGCGAGAAAAGTATGGCAGTTTCAAGAAAACGCCAGGTGGTCTGCCGCTGAAATACAAAAGGAGTCAAAATGTAATTAACATACCGTGCCCAATGCTAAATCCCAAGGCAGTTGTTAGGCAAAGCAGAATCAAGAAGGTTGGGATGTCAACATGAATGAATCCGACTCCAGGCTCTTGTTCGTCCTCCTGCAGAATATGTAATCCATTTTCACTTTGCGCCTTTTCTTTGATAAGTTGAACTTCATCATCGTTGTCGTCGAAAAGGTCAATGTTGTAAAGGAAATTCTCATCGTCATCATCTGCAATCTCTTCTTCAATGTCACTTTCAAAGAGAAGATGAAAACTCGAGACATCCGAGGACTTGCAGCTTTCATCCACATCTACCTCAATGTCACTGTCAATGTCACAGAAAATCTGGTAACTGGAAACATCTAGGTCACTAGAAACATCTAGGTCACTGTAACAGTCATTCTTCTTCTCCTCATCAGTTTCCTTGAAGCCTGCAAAGAGGTGGCACGTTGAGATGTATGAACAATTGGATATTGTGGATGCTGCAAGTATGGAATCCATCATGGGCATTGGTTCTTCATCAAATCTATCACACTCGTCAACAACTTCAAAGTCTTGGGATTTGTCGGAAATATCATCAGAATCGCCATACTCATCACTGCTGCCACATTCTTCTCCTTCTAAGACGCGCAGCAGCTCACACAGTCCAATAACTGAATCGGTGTCAGACTCCTCATCAGCAGCTGGATGATCATCTTGTGTGTCAGCTGTGTGAGGGTGCTGGGGTTTGCTCTCCAAGGCTCCTTTCCTTTCACTGAAATAGTCAGAGATTATCAAGATATCGTCATCGGCATGAACACTGTCCGACATGGTCCTGCCATCCACCACTTCCTCGGCTACAGATGTGGATGGCTCAACTGCTACAAAGTAAACATAACAAGAACTAGTCAACTCACAAGTAAGGTAATGGCAAGACTTTTGGTATACTGATATAAAGTGGCATCCAGAGAAAAATTGTAAACTGTTACTATCAACATCAGCCCCAAGCAGGTATTAACATAATTCAAAAAATTCAGATTTATAAATAAACTCCAGGTGATAAGCTTTTCGTCATGACTGGTTGATTGACCCCGAGTGAGTGGGGAATTGGTGCAAGGGGCTTTCTTGCAAAGTTTTTCTGCTTCTTCCGACACTATCAGTTCTAATGCAAATTGTTGTTTGATTAAGCCCTTGCAATTTTTATCTCTCTCAGGACCTCTAGAGGACTTCAATGATGATAGGGAGTGAGAGAGAGGGTAGGTGGGTGGGGGTGGGGAGTGGTCTCAAGTGTGTATGACTACCAATACCAGTACATATCCAGCCCGAGGGGGTTAGTCCCTTACATGATAAGCTGTATAGGTATGGGTGGCACCCACCAAAGGTTAGGGTTTTCAAATCATTTTGGTCTAAAATGGATATTTTGATCTGAAACTGGATATGGTTTTAGAACAAAACTATGGGAATCTGCCATATAGTGTCTGAACGGCATTTTGCATCCCCAAAACGGGTACCAGCTTGGTTGTTCAAAGCCCAATTGGTACTAATCATGGGTTAACTCTTTAGTTAACAAAACCTACAGAATTAACCCAGGACTAGCACTAATCGGGCTTTGTACAACCAGGTCTGAAATTGGGTAGGGAAGTTCTCATAAATTGGTCTGAAAATGGCCTAAGATTTTACAAAGTGCATCACACAATCATCTCCACCAAAATGTTTGAGGAGTACTCTTGGGTGTCAAGATAACCAATCGTGGAGAAAACCACATCCTACAGGCATTATTTGGAATTCAGTAAAAAAATGTTACTTCTAGACTG
>JAOBYH010636526.1:0-13338 GCA_025403525.1 Umimayanthus kanabou
TTAAGAACAAGCTAAGAACAATTGAGGCTCGGCTTCAGATGCAAATGTAACTGCAAGTTTTTATTGAAAAACATAACTCGAAGAGAGTCGCGAGAATTTCTTGCGCAAAACTGTGTTTTAATACACTTAACTTGCTTCCGGCCGGCGGCAAAACCCTATTTGGATAACCAACATGTTTGCAGTGATAACTGACATGATGGAAACAAGAACAGTTTAAGAACAATTGAGGCTCAAAATGTGCAAAAACTATAGAACAACGAGGCTCGGCCAAAAATTTACTGGTTCTTATAAAAAAAGAAAGCGTGTAGGTCGAACTTTGGACGGCTTGTTCGTCTCACGAACAAACCGTCTTCGTAAAATTGTCTTCATAGACGGACAAACAGACGGACAAACTCAGACGACTAAGTCGTCTGAAAATGTGTTCGTCCCGTTTTCACATCAAACGATTTGTGTGTTACAAGACGATTTGTCCGTCCAGACGATTTGTTCGTCTTATAGGGGAGGGGTGAAAGGGTCTGCGGATCGGCGGATTTGGCCAAAAATTTTCTTCGGATTGCGGATTTCAATAATAATTTCAGCGGATCTGCGGATTCAATAAACTCTGATGGATTCGGATTTTGCCAAAAAGAGAGTGCGGATTACGGATTCAACAGATGTAATAGAGGGTGTTTATTTAATAGGGGCGTTTACTTGAGGGTAGCTAAATATCGATAAATAAGCGTGACGTCTCTCATGGGTGGTGGTGGTGGTGGTGGGGTTATCAGAGAAACGTCACAATCATTGACGTTTCTCGTGATAAATATCGATATGTGACGCTCCCCTTGGATACATTTCCTACACTTTGCAACCGGTCATTAAGTCCATGTGGGTACAATGTACCGATTTGTAACATCCAAAAACGTTCTCTATCCAAACGTCTAATTGCGATGTCTTCATCTGATTCGCCCGTGGAAGTAGCTCAATATTTTCAATTGGCTGAATTAGAATCCCGAGATTAGAATATCAGCAACCAAATGCCCAGGTTAGTTGAAATGTTTTGCAATAAACGTATTGGCCGGTATGTTTCTCACCGTAATGGCTGATCAATGTCCAGATCAGTCGTTTGTTCAGTTTCTGTTTAGTCTCTTCGACATACTGGTTATCACATTTTCTGCAAGTAATTAATGAGATAAACTAAATTACTCGCAGAACAGATACAGTTACCAACACTGACTTCATAAAAGAACTTTTAAAGTATTTGGAAGGATGAAACATTGGACAGGCAGCGCAATTAATAGTTCCACTGCACTTTTAAAATATAACTACAGAAACACGGCATTCTTACGACTTACCCATTGCATAGATGCCAAGTCTCCAACCTTCGGCTGGAGACTCCAGCTTTCAGACTCATTCTCCAGCTCTCTAGCCGAGCAAGCAAAATCTCCAGTTGAGCTTGGGCTAAAAAAATTTGCAATATTCTGTTGTCCTGTCCTAAAATGCCTCGACTCCATGCTCGCTCCAAGCTTTATGAATTCGGTGTATATCATTTAAATTATTGTTCCACAAACGTAAAACCAGCCATGATCCAAGAAATCGTGAAATCGACGAGAAACGTATCACCTCAGAATGTAGGGAAAGTGATCTAGGAGAACTCAGATTTAAAAATTTTCTCGGGGAGAGCATGCCCCCGGACCCCCTTAATGAGGGGGTTCTCGCGAGCGCCATAGGCGCTCAATTGAATCTCTAGCCAGCCTCTCTATCAAACTTGGCATCTCTGCTATTGGGGATGGTTTAGGGATTCCGGATGGACTTGTTTTCGTGTTCTTGTGACGACCTTTTCTTTCTTTCGACGATGGTTTCTTGTTTTCTTCTTTTTCTGTTTTCGAAATGTTTGGTACATTTTTCGCAGTAGAACAATCATTGTATACACCGCACAAAGAAAGTCCTGGGGTCCTTGTTAACCCGGGCGACGACCCAGCCGGTATGGTAGCCAGAGGGCAACAGCTTTTATTTCTGTTCTTTTCATAATCATAACAAGAGTTAGCACAATTGAGTATGATTCAAATAGACCATGTATGTGCCAAAACACGGATAATTTGATATATTTAAACAAATTGAAACTGCACAGACACGCGCTCACCCGGAAAACCTCTGCGGAGGAAGAAGTTCTGAAAACTTGCAAAAGGCGCGCACAACAAAGAGCCTGGGTTCTAGTTAGGACAGATGTATCCCAGCATCCCACACTTCGGACACATGTCTGGAAATTCAAGATGTCGCTGCTCTGTTCAAGTAAGTGAATTGGAAAGTTTTCTCTAGTTTTCCTGCAAACTTTATTGTTATACTGCTGTATATTAAGTATGAATCGCTATACACAGAACAAATCTTTTGAACGGGAACATTTGAAGTAATTAAAATTGAAGCTGATTGCAAGTATCTACTTGTCCTCTCTCCACCCGGCGTCTCGTGCACAATGTGACTGTTGACCGTATTTGAAACTGTTGTCAAAATATTTCTGTCGTTTTATGTACATCATCGTAGATAATAACTGTTTCACATAAATTCGTGTATATTTAGTACGGTGTGTTTTCAGTTAAGTGTTTAGACAACACTAATATGCGCAGATTAAACTAAACAGGTTTTGACTTCATCTTTAAAATAGTCATTTTATGGAATATTTATTTAATTATTATCTATATTAAAATACAATCATTGGATGTCTTGTGTAAACAGTCGTAGCACAGATAGACCATTGAGTGTACTCAGTAGCTGATGAGGCAAGTGGAAGCCAAATTGGGTTCAATGAACAATACAGTTTGTAGTTTATACTAGTTATCAGACTCAATCTGTATCATGTATGGCAAACACGATCCTCACCAAAGTGAATACATCTACCGCTGAGTAGGTGCCTTTCGAATGCACTGTCATAATCCACGATTACTACTAGTCTTTAAAATACTCATTTAATGGAATATTTCTTATTTGGTTACTGTATGGTATTAAAATACAATCATAGGATGTCTTGTGTAAACAGTCAGAGCACAGATACATGTAGACCATTGTATTCTAAAAATTAATTTAGCAAGCAAAGCTATGTAGTTGGAGTTGTGTAACTTACTACTAATACCTAGGTCGCTTTCCATTTGCCTGGTCTGGCCGGTTCTTAAATAGGACGCATGAGTTCTCAGAACTTGTTCTGGCCAGAATGGCCCAGCAAATGGATCAGAGCTGCTCGGTTCTCCTGCTCCAGTTGGCCAAAGCGCAGGAATTTGTAGAGTTGTGGCAGGATAAATGTACTTGTGCGTCTTGGACCATTCTTTTACTAGTTTTGTTTGGCCAGCCAGAACCGACAAATGGAAAGTGACCTTAGTATTGAAAAGTCAAAACATACATGTAGCTACATCTTGATCAGCAGTTAATTCATTGAGTACATTTCTCAGCTGGTTTTGAGTTTTCTTGGGTGCACGTTTAATAATTGTCATATATATGAAAAATCATATCAATCTACAGTTAAGAGATATGCCCTTATGTTAGCCTAGGCACAAACAAAGCTTGAATCAAGCATAAAGAATTTTTGCACACTTTTTAAAGCTGTTCTGTTGTATATGAAAATTAGTTTTCAGTCGGCTAGCTGTTACTGTTTCCAAATAGACTTCTCATAAATTATCCATGATTGGTTATTTGTCATATGAATACAAATTCAAACAAGCAGTAGAGATGGACATAAACTCAATCTTCTTGTAAGCCCCTGGCCACCTCTGCAGACTGTGATCTATTTGCAGCTTGCTTAAGGTTAGCAGCAGTTATTCAAGTTATGTAATTTTTATAAAGATTTAAGAGCTTATTATCCATTTCAATTGTAAAATATGTTTGATTTAGTTTGCTTGATTCATAGACATGTTGATTAGAAACAAATAACTATGATGGTGAGTTGATGGGGATACAATCTAGCCATGAATGTAATTAGTTTGATATTTGCCCTTTCAGCTGATTGGTAAGACAGAATCTTTAGAAATGGTGTTTGAGAAAAGCCTGCTAAATACTTGAAAAAGTGTATTCCATAGCATCAGATGTCAGTGTTTGAAACTACTAAATTATGCAGCAGAATTCAATTTTAATTATTTCAGATTTGTAGCTGTTAAATTGTAAGTCAGATTACTACCAAGTTTAAATGAACTTGTTGATTTCACAGGCTGCCTTCTAATAGGGTCAAGTTTGTCTTTGTCCCATACTATTAACATTTTAGAACCACAGGTAGAGGTGTTCACAGTTCTTGCTTTCTTGCTCCCAGTTAGCAACGAGGTCCCAGAGCACCCAGTTGTATCACCAGTGTCCAACCACGTGTTTGAAAGAAGACTGATAGAGAAGTACATAGCTGAAAATGGCACAGATCCCATCACCCAGGAACCACTTTCAGGAGATCAGCTGATTGAGATAAAAGGTGGGTGTTGAGATTTGTGGGTCTGTCTACTCGTGCACGTGTTTGCAAGTGTGAAACTTTTGGGTAAAATTTTCTTATTATTTTATTAATACTGTGAAGATCTGTGATAGCTCACCTCTAGAGGTGGATTACACATTCTACCTAAGAAAGAATTTTACCTGCAGCAGCTATTTGAACTGTGCAAAGGTTATTTTAAAAATAAGATGAATTCTCCAATGATACAACTTATAAAAAGTTATTTGTTCTTTTTGGCAGTTCACAATCCTTTCAGTCATGGTATTTACTATTGTGCAATCAACTCGCTACAAATTGAGTTAACTGTAAAAATGAGTTCTGGTCAGCTCCTGCTGGGAGCTACAGTCCCTTAGTCCCTTATCTGCTTAACACTGTGGAAACTGAAGAAAAGCACCAGTTTTATGGGCCACATGGCTTGGGAAAGGATTTAGTATGTGAGGTTGGCACAGTTATTGAGATCTCTGACTGCCAACCAGAAGGTCCTGGGTTCAATCCCCGGCTTGGTCAAGGGTTGAACTTTGGGCGACCTTCTTTTGCCACACCGTCCGTGGACAGGGATGTTAAGCCGTTGGTCTAGTCTCTCGACGTTCTATTGGGGAACTTAAAAGAACCCACACACTTGTCGATAAGAGTAGGCTAATGCCGGTGTTGTGGACTGTCCCCTCCTCCAAGGGCACACTTAATTTAGAGCCACGCACAGTTGTGTGTACCGTACCATGATATGGTTAAACCGTTATAAATAAAATAAATAGCCTTTTTTAGCATATTATGTTTTATAGTTTTTGCTTTTTTATGTCAAGGGTGCTTCAGTTAGATATAATTATTACCTTAATTTGCCACTCCAGAAACTACAAAAGGACTGGGTTTGTCCACCACAACAGTCCCATAAGGCAGTGCTGTAACAACTGATTTGGACAATCCATCATTCTCAATCTTGCAAGCACTATTGTTTTTGCACAGCACAAGTGACTTTTTCCCATCCAAAAAACAATGCAGTTAGGAAATCCATTGTCTACATGCATTACATCTTGGTTTGCACCCACTAATGACTGTGTATTGTTCGTTCTTAAAAAGTTAGCATTTGTGGCATTGCTTTCTGGGACTGTTTGGGTGGATGGTTCCAGGCCTATTTTCATCAATGAATATATGACATTGTCTTTTTATCTTGTATTTTTAGTGAATGCTCTGACAAAGCCCCGACCTCCTTCAGCTACAAGTATTCCAGCAATTCTCAAAGCATTGCAAGATGAATGGGTTGGTTGGTTTGCTTTTTTCTGTAGCAGTGACTTTTTTATATCTATAGCATAAGTATTTGCTGAAATGGTTACTTCTCAGGACTGACTGTAATAATAATAATAATAATAATATTAATAATAATAATAATAACCTTTATTTCATGAGGGTGACACATATTACTATATAACAATATTCTCCCTAGTGGCCCTCTAAGAACTAACATAATGAACAAAATTACAGCAATTTAGGTAAAAAAATATATTTACAATAATATTATTAAATTTTTTAACATTCTATTTACAATGACAATGATATTAAAAAAATATCGATCATTGTAAAATTTTAAAAATCAGATTTAACTTTTTAACTTTGAAATTGTCCACCGTATAGTTGGAGGCAGTCTTATTAATTAGCATAGTCTTCATCGAGCTAAAAGAGCTGGTTGGATCTAAGTTAAGAGCATTGAAATCTTTTGTGGAGGAATAGAAGAATGTTCTCCTCATTGCTTTGGTTCTGGGTTTTGGTAAATGGTATGATGTTTTAGCTCTTGTGGAATATTTGTGGTCAAAACAAAGTGAGTTCAAGCTAGTTTGAAGATTCTTGAGAAACATGTTTGCAAACACTTCATTGCTTTTCTCACTAATCACGATCTATTGTGCAAATGTCAATCAGGTTTTAGAGCTAAAAGAAAAGCAGGCAATCTCTCATTTTTGGCCTAGTTAGAACACTGTCTAGAGCGGCGCAGTGGTCAAATGGTTAGCGTGTCCGGCTCGTAACCCAAAGGTTGTGAGTTTGAACCCCGGCCTGACCACTGCGTTGTGTGACCTTGAGCAAGGCACTTTACTCGACTTGCTCCAGTCAACTCAGCTGTAAAAATGAGTACCAGCCTCTGCTGGGGGCTAACCTGCGATGGATTGGTGTCCTGTCCAGGGGGAGTCATACAGTAGACTCTAATCCGCTTAACACTATGGAAACCGGAGATAAGCGCTGGCCTTATGAGCCACTTGGCTCGGGAAAGGATTTAGCTTAGCGTTTTTAGAACACTGTCTAATTATGTTGTTCAGTGAGTGATATGAAAGTGAAGTACTGTACATCTCTCATCCACAGGATGCCAGCATGCTGCATAGTTTTACTCTTAGACAACAATTACAAACTGCGAGGCAAGGTGAGTACATATACATTATATCTATCCTTTACCATACTTTGTAACCAAGCTGTAATGAACCTCAATTTGAATACCATTAACAAACACTTTAATATTTCAAGCCTGAATGAAACATGTTGCATTAACCCTTTCACTCCCAAAAGTGTCAAATGATGAAGAACTAAACTCTCATTAATTGTTTCAATATATTTCCTATCAAAATGTTGGGAGGATTTTACACTTTACCTGTTGAGAGATTTGTAGCTGATGATCAGTTTTCATAATCTTGAAACCAATCAACTCATCTATGTAGATTATGTGAGGTGAATTTATAATAAGATGCTGATAAACTTGGTGGAATAGTTAAAAAGTAAACTTGGTCATTTTTTTCTAAAATGAACTTACAATGTGTTCTACTGCAGAGTTATCACATGCTTTATACCAGCATGATGCTGCCTGTCGTGTTATTGCTCGACTCACCAAAGAGGTTGCTGCTGCTCGTGAAGGTGAGGACTCCGGAAATATTTAGAGCATGTGAAAAGCCACATGAGCTTTTGTTCTGAGTGAACTCAGTGCAATAGGCATTAATATATAATTACAGCACAAATTTTACCAACCTGATTTAATAAAGACGGTGAAGAAGTAATATCACAAATCCCAGAAAGCCACAAAAAAAGTGGTAACCTTGAAAATCCAAAATTGGCCATGAAAAGTCATAAGAAACATATCTGTGTGTGAATTTAACTAAAGAATCATCCATCAGTTTTCAGGAACATTTTCAAAAAAAAATTGTGTAAAGTGTTTTGTAAAATAAGGTCTTCAAAATTTATAGAATTTAGGTGCAAATTGTGTGTATGAACTCTGCCTTATAATAATATATTAATAACGTCACCTAATGGGATAAATCTGGGAGGTTTCTGGGAAATGTCCCAACCAACTAATAAAAGTTCTTGAAACAAGCAGACTGAGGAAAAGCTTGTGATTTTGACATTTTCTTGTTGAAAAATATTCCTGAAGATGATGTCCACCTTTAAGATGTTGATGGTTTTGATCAGAACACTCTTTACTCTAAAGAATCCAATATACAGGTGAAGGGGTAACCAGTAAGGTTTGGCCGTTGAGCACTATTAAGCATATAGAGTGGTTGAAATGTGGTAAGTTGAAGTGCTCTAATAAATACCTTCTGAGTGTTAGCCCTAGAAAGGAAATGGGCCCACAAGGAGAAAGAGAAAAAATCTCTGACCCCAGTGGGGTTCGAACCCACGGCCTCTGGAACAGATCACCATTGCTCTACCAACTGAGCTATAAGGCAAGATGGGAGCTGGTTGTGGGAAATTAAGATGGTATGTAATTTGCGGCAAATGAACACGTAAGTGAAGGGGTAACCAGTAAGGTTTGGCTGCTGAGCACTATTAAGCATATACCTGTAGAGTGGTTTAAATGTGGTAAGTTAAAGTGCTCAATAAGAGTCAGTTTCCTGTTGAGAAAGTGAAGCTAAAATCATTCTGAAATATCTCTCCTCTAGCTCTTGCTACTCTCAAGCCCCAAGCTGGTATTGCCGTTGCCGCACCTGCTCCCGTGGCACCCCCTGCAGCTCCAGCAATGGTAAGAGATTTGTATTTGTGCCTGAGGGGATGTGTGTTGAGGGAGAGGGGGAGGGGGATGAGGAGGGGGTAGCGATACTCTCCAGACATTTTGATGGTGGACATGTGCTGCTGGATCCTCCAAACCCTTGCCCTTCTCCAGACAAGAGTGGTTGAATTTTGATACCTTATCTCAGACTAGCCACCACAAATCACTCTCCTGTCCCGGACTGGACACTCCAGTATTACCCTGCCTTAGACTAAACGGATTAAATTCAACAATACAATATACCCTGCCTCACCCTGCCTGGAACAGGGTTGCAAAACAACACATTAATTTTCTAGGTCTGGAACATACTCAAAGTATCCACATGAAAATCTGGATTTGTTTTAACTTCTAAGAGTCTGTAAGAAGTGTTCTCAGATTTGCTCCAATTTAAGGTTCCCATGACATAATAGTATGTTTATCCACAGTGTAAATGGGGCATTCACTTTAATTTTACAATTATTTTATGTGTCAGTGATACATTGCAACCTATTTTTAATAGTTTGTTTTGTGGTAAATTATTAATTGTTCACTCTAGTTTTCTGTTTCATTTGTAGGACCATTTTGAAATGTTCTGTAAGACTTGCAATGTTTTTGAAGACTACTTCTGCACCAAAAGATACAGTCTGAGTGTATTTTCTGAGTATTTCTAGTAACCATTTACATTGACCAATTCTGCTGTCATTTTCAGGTTGAAGAGAAAATGGAAGTTGGTGCAGAGGTACATGCAATGATTGTTTGTTTAGCAATATAAGCTCAATAATAGTTCACAAACTACTGTACAGTTCAATCTGTCTCGTGAAATTTGATTCTCATAACCAACAGGACACAATAATATGTTCAGAAGTGGGAACATACAATTTCCAAGCTTTGTCACAGCTTTTGAAATGGCATTATTGTCACACAGCTGTCAGTGTCACTGTTGTTACAGACTTGTCATTTGCTTTCAGTGTGACATTGGAGTCAACAACAGCATGTCACTGGCCAAACTCCATCGCTGGCACAGACCTGGGGCCAACTCAATAAAACTTTTACACTTGTAAATCACAAATGTAACTCTTGTTGTAGGTCTCTGAAACAACAGCAGCACTTGTAAATTACAATCTGACTTGAGCATAAGAATTGGGTTGACCCTTGTTTAGTTGCTATCATTGTGACATGTCAACAGCAGCACGATACTAGTATCTGTTTCAACTGTGCTGGAATAGTGCTTTCAGACCTTAGCTGTGTACAAACAGCAGCATGATACTAGTATCTGTCTCAACTGTGCTGGAATAGTGCTTTCAGACCTTAGCTGTGTACAAACAGCAGCACAATACTAGTATCTGTCTCATCTGTGCTGGAATAGTGCTTTCAGACCTTAGCTGTGTACAAACAGCAGCACAATACTAGTATCTGTCTCAACTGTGCTGGAACAGTGCTTTCAGACCTTAGCTGTGTACAAACAGCAGCACAATACTAGTATCTGTCTCAACTGTGCTGGAATAGTGCTTTCAGACCTTGGCTGCATACAAACAGTTCCTTGTTTTCTGATTTGTACTTGATGCCCCTCTTGCCCCCCCCCCTCCCTACACACATACACATCACAAAACATTCATCTGAAGATCCTGACTCATTTCTGAGCCATTGCATTGTATCTGTGGACTAAAGGAGTGACCAGAATTAGCCCTTTTATTAAGTACGATGGTAACATGTAAGTGTTACTTTCAACAAACCAAGTTACAATGTGCAGACACTTGCTCTGTGGTGGAGTTCAGACATTCCCTATCTTCGGTCAGTCTTAAATCTGTTCAACTTACTACTAGCTGTTCAGACTGCTAGTTCAAACAGTAACCTGGGGTAGTTTGCAACGCTGAACTTAATATAGTAATATTTCAACTGTTTCTCTTTTACAAGAATATATGGTAACATTTCAACTGTCTCTCTGTCATCAAAATATATAGCTGTAATATTTCAACTGTCTCTCTGTTATCAAAGTAATTATATAGTTACATGTAGTAGTATTTTAATTGTCTCTCTGTTATCAGAATATATAGTAATATTTCATTTGTCTGTCTGTTATCAGGCTGGTGAAGAGGGAATCATGACTGAGGAAGTACTACAGAAGGTATTCATTTTGTTTTAATTACAACAAGCCATAGGAAGAGCCTAGTGCTAAAACAATATAAGTGACTTTGCATGGGAACTTAAATTGTCCTAAGTTTTGACGATAAGAACTTTGATCAAAGGTTTATCATTTTGCACTAGTTAGTGTTGTCAGTTGTTAGAACACAGTTCTCTGCAACGATGTTAAACAATAATTATTTTTTCTCCCGCTCAATATTGACCTAATTCTCATCCAGGTTTGTAGGTCAGCTAAAATTTTGTTCAACGTCCTTGGATTAGACAGTTTACTTCTTCGTGGAAAAATAGTGTTTCTCTGTACATTTTGTGATGTTTCAGTTGTATTAGTCAGGATTGCCATGGTCCTTGAAAATCCTGGAAAGTCCAGGAATTGGCAAAAGAAAATTCCAGGCCCTGGAAAGTCCTTAAATTTGGGTTGCTGTCCTTGAAAATCCTGGAATGAGCAAAATTTTTGACCTTCAACTGCAAAAAATAATCAAAATGAGCTGTTTGTCACAACCGGACATAATACCTTCGATATAGCAATGTATTAAAACAAAAACGGAGGTTCGATTTTTCCCAAGAAGCAAATCTTGTAAAGCTCATTGCTGAATTAATATACAGAATAATAAAGCTTTTTTGGTACAGAAGGCCCTTGAATTTGCTCAAAAAGGTCCTTGGAAGTCCTGGAAAAATCCTTGAATTTCAAATCCAGTTAACAGTGGCAACCCTGATTAGTGTGAATCTTTCTGTTAACATTGTTGAGAGTATTAACTAACCCGTTGAAAATCACCCGAATATATAAATTTATTGTTATTCTCTGATTTTAGCTACAAGAAAAAGCCACACTACTTACTGCTGAAAGAAAGAAGGTAAGGTTGAACTCTTGGATTTGGATTGATCTCAGTTGATGGCAATTTGGACTGACATCAAAAGTTTTAAACAACTGTTTTGGTTTTTCACAGAGAGGCAAGAAAGTACCTGAAGATCTTACCCATGTGGATGAAATACGAATGTTCAAACAAGTCGCAACACATCCAGTAAGATTCTGTGCTAATTGGTGTTTTGTTGGTTGCAAGAGAAATAGATAGATCATTGACAGTGTACATAGAAGTATTTATTTGTCAATACCTAGTTTATACATTTGTTCCATTTGCCAATTTAAAGGTTAACGAGAACTGTGAATTATGGTGTATGATCATCATTAGAAAGGTTAGCTCTAACATGCTAGGAGGCAACCAGAGATAAATGTATGGGAAATAGAGAACTGCCGCAAGTGGGAATCAAACCCTTACCACCCTATTTACATAGCAGGTGCTCCAACTAACCAATCTACCAAGCCAATCACAGAAGGAGAATGAGATCAACCCAGTCCATCGACACCTACTGACATTCCTCACAGAGATATGAATTGCCCTCTGCTGTCATCACACTACCCAGGCATTGGATGTTAGACAATGCTGCAATACCAATCAGATATAAATTTGAATGCATATATACAGGCAGGGGTTGCAAGGGGTGTGAATGCACCTCTCCCCGCCCTCCATGAGCTGAAAAGGTCACCTGGAAAGAACTTATTCAGCTGACAATATGACAACTTGTGAAAGAAAACCCAGAGATGAACTGCTTTTCTTCTTACTTGTCACTAAACATCCAGCGATAATGTTTGACTTTCCACCATAAAAATGTGCAAAATGCAGTGCAAGGCAATCCAAGTTTTGTCAAATTTTCCCAAGGGAGCATACCCTCAGACCCCCCTAGACATTTGCACCTTCACTTCCCACATGCACCCCCCTAAGAAAGATCCTGGTCATGTGCCTGATGTGTTTCAATCTATAATACTATCATCAGACAGGTTAATTGTGTATTATTTGTGTTCTTCATTAGGGCTTACACAGTGCCAGTGCACCAGGAATTCTGGCCATGGATCTCCAGGGAAGTGACACATCTAAAGTACTTACTGGTATGTTTTAGTATATTATTTTACCCCATGCTTTTTTTTTCTTAGATTTGCCAATCCTCTTGCCCTAAATTTGCCAGTCCCTGCATTAGCTCTATTTTCAACTGTCAATTAGCAAGAATTATATATCACATTCCCTAATTGTACCATTTTGGGATTGTTTAACACTTTCAACAAAGGGCTTCCAAATACATTCTACTAAATAAATGGAAGCCCTGCTTTAAGGCTGAATTAAATTGCTCCAACACGTTGGTCCAATATCATCAAACATTGTTGGACACAACATGCTAGATCCGTCTGGACACTAACATTCATTGATTTTGTGTTTGCACAGGTGGTCTTGACAAAAATGCTGTCGTATTCCATCGGGAATCAGAACAGGTATCATTTGTTTATTTGTTAAATTCTAATGTTTATTTTGTACTTTGGGTTGTCCACTGGCACAATTTAAAACCATATTTTATTTCCATCAGAGCACAGTCATAACGTTGTTGTCAAACTTTGTTGTTTCATACTGTTAGAAACTGAACTTAATTAAGTATACATTTTCCACAGTCCATGTATTACTATATAAGTGTGTAGTATGTCAGTTGAACAATGTTTTAAAAGCAGGATCTGAAGTACTTGTCATGACTAACATATAATAAAGTTGTTGTTCACTTTATTTCCCCAGGCTTTGAGTATAGTTAGAAGACTTAAAAGTGTAATCCTCATTGTCTTTGAAGCTATGTCCAGATTGGTGCATTTTAGGGGTTCAATTCAAATTTTCAGGTGAACCTCTTGTCCATTTCACATGGTGGCACCCCTCCTCCCCACGTCCCTCCTCCCTCCCCC
>JAOBYH010636637.1:0-13336 GCA_025403525.1 Umimayanthus kanabou
AACGTTCTAACTACCCCACCCTCCCGTACCGCCCACCGCAGATGTAAGACTCAAAACTAAATAAAGGTTGTTAACCGAAACGAACACAATATTAAAAAGATAAGTTTTAAGTTTCGATTTAAATATCTGGACCGCAGAACTTGAGCGGATGTCAGCAGGCAGATTGTTCCAGAGCGTTGGCGCAGCGAGTATAAATGAGCGATCAGCAAGCGTTTTCTTAGATTTGAAGCGAGGATAGGTCACGCATATTCCAGTGTTTGTGCTGCGGAGATTATGACGGCCAGGTTGTGCGACTGTGCTAAGGTTTGAGAGGTAGGAAATAGCCAGTTTGGGCCTCCTCTACAGAAAACGTGACTTATACATCGATTAATTGAACTGCAATGGCAGAAAATTACAGACACACACTACACATTAAAAAAAAAAAACAGAAAAAGTTAGGACAGAAAGTAAATTTTTAGTTTATGCTTGAAAGAAGCAATAATGGGCGAACTTTGAATTATGGGCCCATTGCTTTGTTAGGGCTATCGCTCAGAAGGTATTATTTGGGATATATATTAGAGCACTTTAACTTATACCACATTTAAACTACTATATATGCTTAATAGTGCTCAGCGGCCAAACCTTACTGGTTACCCCCTCTCTTACGTGTTCATTTGCCGCAAACTTACCAACTTAATTTCCCACGACCAGTTCCCATCTGGCTTTGTAGCTCAGTTGGTAGAGCAACGGTGATCTGTTCCGGAGGTCGTGGGTTCGAATTCCACCGGGGTCAGAGATTTTTGCTCTTTCTCCGTGTGGGCCCATTTCCTTGCTAGGGTTATCGCTCAGAACGTATTATTTGGGATATTTATTAGAGCACTTTAACTTACCACATTTAAACCATTATATTTGGATTTTATTGCTGAGCGAATTAAAAATTTTTGATCCTTTACATTGAAAGGAGTTCTGCATTTGGGAAAGTACCCAGTGCATATTTTGGCCCATAGAAATGCTTTTCGCAAGATGCTCCACTTTTCGTTAATGTCAGTAATTTTGCTGGAGTCCCGACCTTTATATATATTCCAACTAAGCCGGTGGAAGCTTTTTCAAAACCAATATATTAAAAATACAGTAAAGAGATTCAGTTCCATTCTAATTTCGGCGAAACCTAAAATCAATGTTTAGATCATTACACTGTGAAAATTCTGAACTCTGGTGAGTCAGTGTTTGTAGTTGGTCAAGTTGATTGATCATCCGTGTTTGTGTAGTCCTGAGCACGACTGTTGTTGGTACTGACTGACGTTTCGATAACCTGTGTGGAAGTCACCTAGCTAACACATGACTCTGAAGATGGAAGGTTGTCGAAGCGTCAGTCACAACCAACAACAGTCCTTCTCAGGACTACAACAATCCGGACCAACCAAGCAGAAACACAGCTTTAGATCGTAGGCTTTAGTTGTATCTTCATACGTTTTTAAAAACCTTAATTGCCATAAAAAGTTTAGTTAGGGAAAATGCAATTATCCAGGAGCCTAGAGTTGAACTAGCTACGAGAAACGCCGATTATGACAGTATTCTCATTTTTTAATAATCAGCTCCGGCCCACTACACTACACAGCAGACAAAATATATTCCATCAGGTTTATTTTGGCAGAATCGGTCAGCTTCATACTTGGAACCTATAGTTACAAATCGTCATGGAAAACTCAGTGATCAGTTTGCTGGAACTGACCTAGAATGGTTCAACACGTGCTATACCCAACCTTATAAACACCAAAGCTACCTACAGTACTTTGCTTCCAACTGGAACCCCGCGTCTGCTGGCTCCGTGCCGCAGAAACACCACTTTGTGTCGAAATCGTTCGTAACACTCATTCAATCGCCATAATTTTTTTCTCTTTCTTCCCTCTTTGTAGTCGTTTAACAAGGGAGCCGACAACAATCACGTGTTTTACTGCTCCCTTCCCTACCCGATAGTGGCTCAGTATGTGAGGTTTCACCCAGTCACGTGGGACTCGCACGTGTGTCTGAAGGTTGGCTTGTATGGGAAGTCCGATGTCTCCACAGGTGCGTTATAGGACTTATATAATAATAATAATAATAATGATAATAATAATAATAATAATAATAATAGTAATAAAAATAATAGTAATAGTAATAATATTATAACAATAGTTTTGTTATTGGTTCCACAGGTGGCTCTTCCCCGGCAAAAAAAGAGGATACTAAAACTATTACATGTTTGAAAAGGACTGAACGCTTGCAAATAATTACAGTAATAAAAGACGATTGCTCATTTAATATTTACGAGAAGTATTAGCGCCCCACAATAAAATTATTAATTATTACAAAAACTATCTTCACAAACCTTCCCTTCCCCCATCAAACACCTCATACCCTCGCTAACATACCCAGTATCCCGTTCAAAGTTCATACCCTATCTTCACAAACCTTCCCTTCCCCCATCATACACCTCATACCCTCCCTAACATACCCAGTATCCCGTTCAATGTTCACACTCTACCTTCTTAACACACGTGCTTGATTATAGGACTTTGCTATAATGACTGCTGATAATCGAAGTGATTCCTGGGGTATAAAACAGTGCTTTAAGAACTTTGTTGTTGTACCTTTATAGCACAAGTGGCAACTGTTTTTCTGATGTTCGGTGTAATTGTGGGGGAAGGTTTGCTATTTTAGACGGGCTTGGTATCAGGTGCTGAAATCTTGTAGGAGAGCTTGTACCCTTTTGTTTTATGTACCTCGTGTTCTGCACTAAATCAGGAAATAAATAAATAAACAAATGAACAAATAAACAAATAAACACATAAATACATAAACACATAAACACATAAACAAATAAATAAATGAATGAATGGTACCTTTAAAATCACTTTTCAGTTCTTGTTGCCCATGAACAACCTTCAGTGGAGCACACCATGAAACAGGATTTAACGGATTCATTGCTCTGAATGATTTCAAATTCAAACACAGTTATTTAAGTCATAACCGCAATACCAGACACTAAAGTACCCTCGGTAAAGCACAATCTTGCACCAACAGGAACCGTTTTAGAACGTACAGTAGTTTATCATTATATTGCTCCACGAACTGGGGCAAATAAGATATTAGTGTGAGAGGTGTAGGGGATCCAGGAGAATCACGTGGTTTGCTCGAAGTCCCTAAAGCACGAAAGACATTCCTGAAAAACGAAGGGCTTTTGAATAGATCACTTTCATAACACGCCTTAATGGCCATCAACAAAAATTCTGAGTCGAGGCCAGAAAGGCAGAAATACAGCAAATGTATGAGAACTGGATCTTGATCTCGACTTGAAGTTAATGCATACGGTCACTAGGGCGTAATACGAAAGTGGTCATAGAACAGTGTGTCACTGTTCCTCGGATTGGAAAATTTTTCCAAGAATTTCTTGAAGATATTTGACAGCAAAATATGAAGTAGTCCAGCTGAGCGGCAACCTTACTGGTTACCCCTTCACTTACCTGTTTATTTGCCGCTACCATCTTAATTATCTACCACCAGTTCCCATCTGGCCTTGTAGTTCAATTGATAGAGCAAGGGTGATCTGTTCAGGAGGTCGTGGGTTTGAATAACACTGGGGTCAGAGAATTTCTCTCTTTCTCCGTGTGGGCCCATTTTCTTTCTAGGGCTATCGCTCAGAAGGTAAAGTTTGGGATATTCATACAGCACTTCAACTTACCACATTTAAGCCTCTTTATATACAGTGTCTAATTACCCTGTGTTCGCTCCTATAAAATTGGGCCTCAAATACCTACCAAGGAACTAAGGAAATTTTTTTCATTTCCATTTTTAGCTAAGGTGAACGTAACGCAGTCTACCATTGGATCGCCTGACTTCTGGTGGTGTGAGTATTCTCAAACTTTCAAAATATTTTCTTCCAGGATACATTTAGTTTATAGATAGGTAGCAAATTACATTTTTGTCTCGAGATATTACTCATTGCAAGAAATCTCACTAACTAAAGTATTTGCACCCTAATATACTCGCAGATACATTGACAACTACGCAAACTTCGATACTCATTTTTTACTCGTGATTGCGTTTGAATACTCAAAACAAGGTGGTGTTTTGGCCAGATAAACATTTTTGCAAGAAAACCACTTTGGAAAATAACTTTTTCCTGTTTGGGATTTTTCTGTGAGCAATGGGACATTGATTAAAACTCATAATGTTATATCAAAACTCTCGGAAACAGCTACAGATATTTTGTCAGTAGTTTTCAAATCGCCCGTACCTCGTATTGATACCCTCCCAGGGAACAAGGAAAGTTTTCAAATGCCTGCCCCCTGCCTGCACGCATCCTCCCCCCCATCCTCACTAAAAATGTAACCTTGGTGACCAAACCAATTCAATTAGCTCATGACAAATCCATATTACCTCCAGCCCCCTCTAACAGATACTTTATAACCAATCCCTAACAACAAACACCAACAATTTTCCTCACATTGCATTCACGAGTTGACCCAAAGGGTCCTTTGATTACTTTTCAGTGATTTCTAGTGATCCTCCTTTTTTACGCCCTCCCTGTTCTGATTGTTGTATTTTCTACCACTAGGTATCCTCTTCTAGATAATTCTAGGAATCCTCCGAAACATTGATTTCGTGTAATAACTGTTTTATCCTCCACCACTAGAGATCCTGTTTTGGATATTTCTAGATATCATTTTAATTATCGCTTTACTATTCTGGCTGTTGCATTACCCGCCATTAGGGATTATGTTCTAGATGGTTCTAGGAATCCTCCAAATCACGGATTTCGTGTTCTGATTATTTTATATTCCACCGCTAGGGATACGTGTTTTGGGTAGTTCTATGTATCCTCCGAATTATCGTTTTACTATTCTAAATGTTGCATCTTCCACCACTAGGCATCCTGTTCTAGGTGATTCTAAATCACTAATTTTGTTTTCTGTTTGTTGCCTGTTCCACCACTAGGATCCTGTTCTAGGTGATTTTAGAAATCCTCTCAATCACTAATTTGGTGCTGTTGTATCTTCCACTACTAGGGTCCTATTCTAAATAAAACTAGGAATCCTCCAATCATTACTTTTGTGTCCTGATTGTTGCATTTTCCACCTTTGGGTAGTTCTAGGGATCCTACTAATTATCAACTTCCTATTTTGGTTGTTGAATCTTCCACTTATAGAACCCTGTTTTAGGTAATTCTAGGGATCCTACTTATTATCGCATTCTTTTTCTGATTATGGCATCTTCCATCACTAGGGATCCCGTGTTCTATATGATTCTAGGAATCCTCCCAATCACTGATTTTGTGTTCTGATTGTAGTATCTTCCATCACTGGGATCCTGTTTTGGGTGATTCTAGGAATCCTCCCAATCACTGATTTCGTGTTACGATCGTTGTATCTTCCACCTTTAGGGATCCTGTTTTGGGTGGTTCTGGGCATCCTCCTAATTACCGCCTTCATGTTCTGTATCGTCTACACCTGCTGCCTCAAAAAAAGGTGAACTGGTAATGTTTACAAATAAACTTAAACATGGAGCACAGATTTTCCCAGATTTTAAGGACAAGTTAAGGACGTTCTTGGGCTCAACATTTGGTTCAGATCCACTTAATGTATAAAAACGAAAAGATTTTAAAACAGTTTTGGTCTTAAAAGACCAATTTGAAGCTGGACTTATAAAAAGGTGAAAAACAATGAACACCGGCCAAAACTAACTGGTTCTTATTTTTAAGAAATATGCTTTTGGTGACAAATCTATCATGTGTTTTAGCGTTGCGCGTGTCAAAGGGTAAGGAACGGGAATTTGTCTATTGATTAAAAAATATTGTTAGACAATTCGTATAAGCTGAAAAGACAAATAATATATAAGAATTTGTATGAATAGAAGCTTTTAGAAAAGATTTAGAAGGTAAAACTTTTCAGCCATTAATTTACTAAAAATTGGTAAACATTATTTCTATAGACTTCCGACCATTACACCAAATCAAATGGTTCGTACCTTTGTGTTGTCATATAAATCTTATAATACGTTATCTTTTCACTTACTTTATTATGTACTGCAGATTTTGGTGTTGCACAGGGCCCCCAATGATAGCAGTCTTTGAGACTGAAAGGACTACCCTATGCTGAATAAATAAAGGCGATTATCTATCTATCTATCCATCCATCCATCCATCCATCTATCTATCTATCTGTGGTAATTCTAGACCGTCAACTGATTGGGTTTGTTTTGCTTATAGGGAGCATTTCAGTCGAAAGAGTACCCATAAGCGCATGCGTGAAGCTATCACATCCAAGAAGAGATCACACCGCGACACACCACTGGTGGAGATGGGCGGACACGATGGAGAGGGTCAGCGTTGGGAGATCAACAACACCGACATCATCGCCAACCAGGTTCGTTCACAATATCCGGGTTCAGAGGACATCTCGAAACAACGTTAAGCAAGCTTATAACTTTGAAAAAAGCAAGAACAGTTTGCACAATGCAAGGAATTTGGATGGCTCCCACCGATCTTTCATTATTCTGTGTCACTAAAACTTACAAAATAATAATATTAATAATAATAATAATAATAATAACAACTTTTCTATCTGACTGCCTGCCTGCCTAGTCACAATACGAACCACAATAAAACTAGTATACAAGACAGGCATAAACTATCTACCGACCTATTTACCGGCCTATATAAACAACAAACGAAGATCTGACTAAAATCTGACTATATATATACGGTAAATGAGATAAAAACATATTAAAAGACGAGAACAAAAATAAACGTTGAAGGGTTAAGAAGAAATAGGGCTAAATTACGCCTAGTTTACAATTTATGCTACAAATTTAAAGGGAATAAAATTTAAATTTTGCTGTATATATAGTGTAAATTATAATTTACAATAACATTATTAGCTTCAGGACTTTTATAAAACACATTATACAGTAGGTGTATAGCATAGTTTATCGAACGTCCAGTGGTAATGACATCGTGTTTTTTAGTGGTTTTCATTTGACCTTGAAAGGAAATCAGTCGAACTGAACGCGAACCGAGTTTCTCCAATTTTGATTGGTTCTGCGAACACTCATCTTATTGGATGTCGGAACACGTTCATTTGACGTCATGTTTTGATTTGTAACTGTCGGGTAAACAAGACTCTGTACAAAGCTAACACATTGTTGTGGAGATTACAATTTGCCGCCCGTTTATAACGACATGATAACGAGGCACGTCAACGCATAGGCCCCAGGTGCCCGAACAACACCACAGTCGGGGTGAACAAGGTCACAGGAGTGATTGAAAGCTTCCCAAGCAATCTCAAAACATTCTGGAAAAGTTTGAACCTCTTGTCATCAAAGTTAACACAGTTAAGCTTCAAAACGACAACAACAACAACAGTAATTCATTAGCACTTTGGAAACAGAGATGTTTACATCAGTGTAGTCCAATAAGAAAGAAAAAATGTAGCTTAAGAGAATACAATTCTAAAACTTGGTTATAAGATGTGCTAATTTTGTAATTTTGAGATTGCAGAAACGTAGCTCCTCATAATGTCCTAGATCAATAAAACAGTAAGGTTAAAAACTGTACAATCATTTAAAGAGAGTATGTAATTAAAAAGGCTCTTCTTATGAAATATATTAAAATTTGCATTTACTTCTAATATATCATTTATAAAGATCTGTCTCCGTTGTCTAAGAGAGAATTCATAGCACACAAATAAGTAGTGGAATTCATCTCCAACAAGATTGTTACAACATAAGTTGCATATCCGTTGTTCTCTGGGTATATTTTTGTACCGCCCTTGTTCAATTGGAAATTCATGAGCAGACAGTCTAATTTGTGTTATGCATTTTCGAGTTTGTACATTTCTTACATCATCTATGTACGTTTCACGTCTATAATTAGATCTGATATTGGAATAGAATTCTAATTTCGATTTCTTTTGTTTTCTAATTATGTTTTGACTTTCGTTCTCCCATTGATCTGCAGACTGTGAACGAACAGCTACGGTTTATAAGTCTTTAGCAACCAAGCGAACAGTTTGACTAGATATAACTGAACTGTTGCTGTTTCTATCTTTCCTGTCATTAGCAGATGAAACAAAAGTAACCAAGTAGCGAACGAGCTTTTCAAGGTCCAACGAGAATCCCTCTATCTCAAATGCGCATGCTCTGATTTATTCCCAGGACATAGAGACAAACCCCGAGGAAGAAGTCCAGGAGGTAACCGCTGACTTTACTCTGAACGAAGTGTCCAACAAAAAGGGCGTGGTTGGATTCAGTGTGGAGGATGAGGGGGGCAATGATCACCCCGCCCAGAGCGGGAAACCTGATAACCGCTATGAAAAACTTACTCCCCCTGCGGGGCACCCAGACAACGAACCGCCTAATGACTACGAGGAGATTCAATAAATGTAGATAATGCCCTGTCTTGGGTTTTATATCTTTGAAATGAATTAAACCTTTCGAGTTTGGAACTAGTTTGACTTTGAGAATCATATGTGTCATGTAACAAAAAATGTATCTTAAAGTTTGCTATTTTTGTTAGAAATATGCAACACCTTCCTTAAACAAGCAGCTAATATTTGTGTTACTCGTTTTTATGTGTGCTCCCACATGAGCAGATTATCTGTGTATAGAACACTTTGTTTCACACAGACAACCTTCTAGATATGACAAAACTTGAGAGGAGTGACTATTGCACTCAGTGTAGCAATTAGTTGGAGTTCAGAACTCAATATAGACGTTGCTGAGTTTGTGTAAAATCCGTACATTTGATTTTATTTATTGTTTTAATATATTATTTTGTCTTGTTTTATCTTTAAGACCATGTGGTCAGGTTCCAGTTGGTTTGGGATATATGAAGTGTGTAGTGAATATGAACCGCTGGCCAATAGAAATCAGCTTGTAACCCAACAAACCAATTTGACTACTTTCTTCCACAAAACATGTGACATGTAAAAATACTTTCAGTTCTGCTTCAAGCATGCAATGCTTAGTTTTGAAGTTTTGTCTGTTCATTTATTTCCTTTTTTGGGTTCCTGCCATTTTGCAAATATAGAAATATTCCAGGCCCACGTTATACGTACCTAAACAATGTGATAGAACTTTGCGCGTTTGTACATAATCTAGTGGTAGACACGGATAATAAAATACACAGTAAATGTTCTAGTAGCTTGTTTATTCTATTACTAACTGTCCTACGAAATCAAGCTGATTTTGCTGATCCCTATGCAAAACTACCCGCCGAGAGAACACAGCGATCAAAACAATATTCTTGGAGACCCAGGGCCGATCAGGAAGCGCAAAGTAAAAGCGTCCACCCCTGGGATTCCGAGGACGACACGAAAGTGGAATCATCGTGATGAATAAAAATGGCAACAATAAGCACAATTCACCGACATTATCTTGGTTGAAAGAGGTACGGCTCGCTGTTAGATCTAGAACAACACGAGAGGGTCACCTCAGGTTCAAGGGTAAACTAACTTCGATATGTTTAAAACCAGTGTGATGTCTAACATTTCCTCTGCAAGTTTGAAGATTTACCCACTTCCTCTTTTATTAACTCTATAATAATAATAATAATAATAATAATAATAATAATAATAACAATAATAATAATAATATAAAGTTTAAAAAACTTAAATGGGTAAATTTGATAAAACCATTAAAACTAAAGTTAAAAGCGCACAGTTAGTCAGAGTTTCACAAGGATAAGATCTTCAGATTGATTTGTAATAATGATAATAATGATAATAATAATAATAATAACATTAATAACAACTTATAGTGACAGCCGTTAAATGTGATATTGACGAATTTTAAAATGTGTCATCGATGAATTTTTAAGATGTTTTATCAATAAATTTTTCATTATAGGTATTTTAATACAGGCGCCATTGGCTACGTTCGCGCCTTATGTACGTTTATTTAGGGATTTGGCATCCAAACGTTATACACTGGAATAGTAAATAATAATAATAATAATAATAATGATAATAATAAATAATAATAACAATAATAATAATGGATGACTTTTTATTGCAGCATGCATGTGTAGTTAGTCGTTTAGTTAGTCAAAGTCTAGTCATTTGAGCGAAACCAAAAGATGTGTTAAAATGGAATAAAACGATTAAATGCTAAAATTATTTAAAAGCTCTGTATACCGGAAAACACTAGTCGACCATTTTTTGCTTAATAAGGTGGATAGTCAAATATCTTCTATTCCAGTACGAAATTTACAAGGTCTTAAATAATTAATTTATACTTGTATGTAAGCGGTGAGCGAGCTGTAGAGTTATCAAGAGCTACTTTTTACTCTCTTTAATGTAGTTGATCTATGACGTCACCCTAAGTAACATAAATTATTCTGAATATTTTGCTATTGAATTAGTGGTACAGCTATCGAATACCCCGCACTTCATTTTATTCTGACAAGCCCGGCTGCGCGTCAACGCGTCAACTTAACAAATTCGTATGGTTACAACACAAACTTTGAGTTTGGGTTTTCTTTTGGTTTGGATCTGGGTTTGGGTTTTGTTAGGTTAGGGTTAGGATTAGTGTTAGGGATAGGGTTTGGTTAGGGTTAGGGTAGCCAATCTATTCAGGAAAAATTTGAAAAAGTAACCCAAATTAAAGATTTGACGCGCAGCACGCGTTGACGTATAGCCACTCTTTTAGGAAAACTTTGAAAAAAGTAACGCAATTTTTAAAAAGATCTCGCTTAGGAATTCGATGCATAGCAGGATTAAAATTAAAGTTATTTTTTCTGTTGCGGGGTATTAGATAGTTAACGTTTTATTAGAATTGAAAGTAATATAATTTCATTTTTACTGTTAGCTGTAAAACGTTTTTCCTTTCGTGCCAGGAATACTGGACTGCATATTTGTGGCGCATGTTGATATCATACATCTACATAAATTATATAGCTTATCTCGTGTGATTAATGGCAAGCGAACTTTGCATGCATGTCAGTCTTTTAACTAAGCAGGAATTTTCGATTGGACATTACTCAAGATTATTGCGTGTGAGTACCAATATTGCGGCATACTCTACATTCATAATGCGCGGTTTTCAAATAGGATTAGCTGAGAACAATCAAATCTGATGATTCTCCATTCTTGAACGTAATAATGCCGTCAAAACCAAAGAAATGGAGTTCATTTTTATAAAACGCCACTTCATCAATGCTCTTCACATTTCACAGTCTATCAAAATGTTTTCTTTAATATAGGAACCTTTTGAAAAGGAACGTGAGGCTGAATGACAGCTGGTCTTCGTTGTGCAAGAAAGCTATCACAGCACACAAACAAATAAGGGAATTCATCACCAATGTCATTGTACTTTCATATATTACACAGTCTTTGTTTTCTGCGTGTATTTCTGTACTGGTCTTGTTCAATGGAAACGACTTGTGTGCAGATATTCTGATTTGTGTTATTATATTTTCAGGCTTATCTAATACTTTTTCACGTCCATAACTGGACTTGATATTTGATTAATTGTATAACTCTAATCTTGGTTTCTTGTGTTATCTAATTATTTCCTGTCTTTTGTTGTTTCATTTTTATATAAAACTTTTGTAAATGCTTTCTGAGACAGTTTATCGTTGGTATTTTTTTCAGTCATACACGACGTCACACCAAGGTTTGGTAGTCTAAACCAACAAACCTCAAGAACTGCCGTTCTTTACAGGCAGAACGGCTGAATTTTTGTTTTAAAATTCTCTCAGAGAAGCTTTCAGGTGGCATTCAGATATTGTTTTGTAACTCCCGAGAACGCAACCAATCTTTTTAATTAACTTTTTCAAAGACTTTATATCATATTATAAGAATTTACTCTAATGACTCTAAGCCAATATAAGAATATCTCTCTCAACAAGATAATTCCCAAGTGAGCAAAAGCGTTTTCCCAAACAAAGCTGGTATGCTGACATGGCGAACACTTTGTTTGAAAACAGATTATCTTGGATTGGCAAATTGTGTTTGGTTATTTTCGCAGTTACCATCGAACCCTTAAACACACAAGGTTAGTAATCTCTCCTTAGCCACACAATTCAGCTTTGTGACGCAAATTATTCGTGACGCATTCACTTCCATTTTCTGTTGCTCAAATAGTGTAATTAAAAACGATAAAACGCTTTTATACCCTTCCCAAATTTGATCAACACACTGGTTTAATCGAAAACGCGGACCATTTTAGGGGAAATAAGTCCGTCCAATTCTATGGCCTAAGAGCTTCAGTCAGCTTTCTTTTGACTTTATGTTTTATTCTTCGAAGCATATTACATCAAACTGAAGTTCTCCGAACAGTTTGTCATAGTATTGTTAAATATTTAGCTTCAATCTGTTTGGCATTCTCAGTGAGGGGCTTTGTGAGAGGATGTGTCTTCATTAAATCTCTTTATCAAGCAAGAGCTGCAGTGAACTGAAATTATAATGGCTCTCGAACTTGAATTGCAATTACACAAAATAGTTTACTGTAATATGACTCAGGCATAACAAAGAAAGCCGTTATAATTTATAATATTGCCATTAAACCTGCTCCTAAATGATAATGTTGTAATAGCAATGACTATATACGCCGAGAGTGACGTCTATTATCATACGTCTCTAAAACAAGAGATCCAAAATCGAGTAAGCAGACTACAGTTTGTCTTACATCGTGTGGTCCTTTTCATTCAAAAGACTTCATATAGATATCATATGAAACTTGTTTACAATTACAGCTTACAAACAAGTAACAAGTAGCCCTGTTTACACGGTAAAAACTATTCTGGGTTCTATCCTGATTAAAACCAACCCGGGATAGTTTTTGTCGTGCAAACACTGCTAACCCGGGTTCGACCCGGAGTAAATCTTACCCACCTCCAGAGGTGGGTTCGACCCGGGTCGAACCCGGGGCATGCGCACTTGTGTGTCCACCCATCAAACTTTGCGGCGTATTTGGCTCGAACTGCCAGGTATTTGCAAAATCAGATCGAAATCCGTGTACTGTTGTGTTTCTAAACCAAGCAAGGACTAGCGAGTCAGATCGAGGGTCGACTTGGGACAACGATGAAGTGTTTTTATTGATTGATAATTAGGCTGATGAGAAAATCCAACAACTGCTAGATACCTTCAGCCGCCATTTTCTCGCTAAACTCTTTTGTATAAAAAAAGAACCACTCTACTGCCTTAGCTTTCAGGACAAAATTTTGTCTCCATATCTCACCATACACAAAGCACAGTCGTCCGCCATATTGTCACATTTGTGATGCTCTGTTGTTAGGGAAACTGCGCATGCGTGTGTAAAAAACAAACCCGGGTTGACCCCAGGTTTATGTGACCCTGCATTAGTGGAGTTGGCCGGG
>JAOBYH010636748.1:0-13334 GCA_025403525.1 Umimayanthus kanabou
TTGCAAAGGGCTTTGCGGCATTGTAGCCAACCTGATGGTGGTTTGAGCATCGTCGCCATTGGACGTGTTATGTAAGGGTATAGTATATGGACGTCCAAATTGATCGGTGAACGATGGCGAGAGTAGTTGTACGTGTCAACGAGATGACTGCTAACATTTGGGCTTGATGGAGGTAGTTTAAGTACTTGTGGAAAGCACGGCTGTTACGATGAGAAGCGGAGACCGCTTTGACTAATTTCGCAACGCGGGCTCGGCCTATGCGCAGATAAGGAAAATAAAATGGCGTTCTGCGCATTTGGTAAATGGCAGTTGAAGAAGACGGAGCTCGTGATGTGATGATTCTAAATATGTGGATTTTGTGGTCATACAGATACCAACTTCGGTTAGATAGCTTGGAATTGGTGGAAAGGTAAGCTATTCAATCTATTTCTTTGCTTGATATAGCTAAACATCTTGAAATGCAAAAAATATGTGTGTGCGTTTGCCGTCCCAGCGAGTGTTTGAAATTGGTAGTGGTAGAAATTCAGCAAATGTATTTCAAATGCTTATATTAATTGTCAGCTTCAATAGATTTTATGGTATTAAACGAGCAAGCACAGTGTTATGAACCGCCGATCGGTCGTAGCTGTTTTCAGTATTCTTAGAAAACATGAGAGCGTTTTTAAAATATACAAAATTATGACAGTGTGAGAGTAAACTTGACTGATGAGGTTTTGGTGTAAATCCCGGTGTAAGTTTATAGAAAAAGCATGGGAATCAAAGATCGATCGACTGTCCTACCTTATTAGTTGTAAAGATCTTTGAAAATCGATGTATTTCATCTAAATTATTTTAGGATTAAGTTTGAAATCTGAAATGAAAATAGTTGAGGAGAACACGGATTATCGGAAATATTGGCCATCTACTGATCTAGCTAGGTTTTGCTGCGAATGTGTGAAGTAATTCGAAATTTGGTTTGAATAGTTTTAAAAATTTAGGTGCAAGGCTATTCCAATTTTTCATAGATAAATACAAACAAAAACTGTTAAGTTCTGATTTATCATGACACTTATTGTTGACCATTGAATTATGGTCAACAATAAGGATCAGGAAATGTGTTTTGTTGTGTTTGAAGTATCTTGGTCATTTTCTTTCGTAGATTGGGTGGCTCCTAAAGGAGCCGTTTGTTTTGGTGGCTCTGAAAAGAACCGTTTTAATGTGTGCATGTTTCTGGTCTGAAACCACACTTGGGGCACTTCCTGACCCCACTGCCATCTCTCTTAAATCTGCCCCTGCACTCGGTTCCATCTTCTCCCAATGATCTACATATTCTAGCAACACGCCCAGTTGGGTTTGGGCCAAGAGTTGTTTGGCCCTGATGTTCTCGCCATTTGGTAGCAGCATTGGTGGTCTTTTCTCTAATCCCATGAAACTGACGATCAAGACCATTTATCGTGGCGTGGATGGATTCTGCTCCCTGCTCTCCAAGTAACCCCACAGTATGCCACCGCTCCACAAACTCTGGAACGTGGTATATCAGAATATGAAGCTTTGGAGGAATGGAGTCACTTGGAAATTGCTTGGGGAACCATTCACCAAAGGACCAACACATTTCTCGTAACTTCTGGACTTCCAAATCAGTCAGGAACCTTGCAACCTCCATCAGGTTGTATACGCCACTAAATTTTTCAAGAAGCTGACGGTACTTGGTTTCCAGATGAGAGTGCTGATTGCCTATGATATTGGTGAATACTGCTGCCATGATTGCAGGGTTGTTGGTACTTCCTTCCATCTGTAGAATTTTCTGTATGTGGTTTCCCACAAAACAGAATGTGTGATACTGCTGGCGCTCCACCCTTATTTCATCCTCCAGCACCCTATCTAGTTCTTTCTCCAGTGGTCCCTGTTGTGCTTTGGCTCTATCATGTGAATCTTTCGTCTTTTTCTTTGCATTTGCGAGCTGTGTTTGTAGCAGCTGTATTTTGTAACTGAGAATACAAAATGTAAGTGTTAAAGTCATGTACAGTATTGCAAATGCACATGAGATTCTGATATTTTTTGGACAGTCTAAAATTTGTAATAATTGTAGTTTATAATCAGGTGCCCTGGTAAACCAAAAACAAACATTGGCAAGCCACTCTTACCATCGTCTAATTTGAACCAAAAAGTTTTGTGTTTTGTTGTGTGGTAGTATAATAAATGAAATAATAATTACAGTTACTAGTCAGAATGATTTGATTTAGTGCCCAGTGCACTAAATTTGTTTTTGTTTATGGTCGCTTATTCAAGACAGAGCACTTATTTGGGACAGGGCTCTTCCTTCTTTTTAGAGAAACAAAGTTCTAAGATCATTCGTTTGAAGGAGTTTCGCACTCACATGGACATAATAGTTGTCTGAGAAGCTTAGATGAAGACCACAGTTTTTGTAGTGCAGTATGACCATACCTTTGTGAGCAATTAAAGAAAGATGAAGTTGGTTTGAGAAGTACTTATACTCTAAACTAATGGTGCCAGGCTGTACATAAAAATCATTATAATAAAATTATAAGAAGGTGGCGCATATTGGAAATGGCGGACTTATTAACAAAAACACGTTGAATGGGAGGAACTTATTTGAAAGGGGGTACTTACTGGAAGGAGGGCGCTATTTAGATTGAATCATTACTTATACATACATATGAAATAAAAACACTGTACCTCGGTGACTCTTGCTTTTCTTGTAGCTCTTGAATTTTGATTGCTGAAGAAGATTTGCAGTCAGGGCATGTGAATGCTTCCAGTTGCAAGTTGGAGTTTCCAAGGCAGAAGGAGTGGTACCAATGTTTACATGCTTTGCACTCAAGCCAAAGGATGTTGTTACTTTCCTCTCCATTGCTGTTTTGAATAATACATTTTCGGGCACTACATTGATAATCGCTTTGTTGATGGTGATTCCTGCGAGTTCGAGTGTTTCCACCAAGGTTTGTGATTACTTGGCTTACTAGTTTAGCATCGTGCTTTGCTTCCTCCAGGCTTTCTTTAATGGAGTTTTCTGCAGTGCAAGCGGCCTCCCATTCTTCAAATATTTCAGGCGAAGTTTCTTTGAGCTGCATAAAAAACATGAAGTAATTCTCTTTAGTTGATAATACTTGTGAATAGAAACCTTTCTTTGCAAGTAAAAGTACCATTGCTGTGCACTTATTGCACAATTGAAACTAGTATAAAGTGAATGCAATATGTTAAAATTGTTTTAAAATTGTAAAACTTTTCAAATCTGTTTATCAAACTTTGTTCTTTTAAAACTTTCACCTTGGATAGTTTTGCAACACACTATTTTGTGTTGGAAAAGGTTGAAAAACCAACTTTGTTAAGTGTAGGCCAGACAAAAAAGACATCGCATGCAACTACTGTCACCAGATTGACCCTAATTTGTAAATGCTGACCCTACAAAATTTCATTACCATGAAGTTGGTACTTTTTGGGTTTGTTTAAGCTTATTTCTGCACCCCTTTAAAAAAATTACCTATTAAAATATACTTTGATTTCATAAGGTCAGACTGTACAGTTTTTAAATTCTTGAGTAGCCTTTCTGAATGTTCTTGCTTTTCTTCTGAGGAAGGTTTTTGGTGTTAGGGAAAATATGTCTTTGGGATAACTTATGAACAAAATTTGTTACTTCAAGAGCCACATGATACATATATTTAATTTCTTTAAAGTTGTTGTTAAACAAGTAAAAATGTTAACAAAAATACAATTATATTTAAGTCAGATAAACTGATTCTTTTTAGAAGTATGAGATATATATTATTTTCTTTTTTCCTTCAAATATATGTCATAGTAACATTATGTACTTACCTTTTGTTGATCTAGTTTTCTACAATCTGATCTCTGCATCTCATGAAACTTCTGGACCAAACCAAGTCCAATGTGCAAGGGAAGGGGAACAATTTGGAGCAGTTCACGGACTGGAAATGTATGACTTGCTTTATTAATAAAATTTAATTAATATTAGTTAGTTTTAATGTACATTTATAGGTGAATCTTTGTTTACATATTTTGGCTCATTAGCACACATGCCTTGGTTTCTTACTGAGCAAACAAATGATGCAGTGAACAATGATAGGGCTTTCAAACATAAGTTTTGTGAGAAAATTTGAGTCCAATATATTAAATGCATTTTGTGTGACACATGTTTAAAAACGTGAATTTTTACAGCAAATGTATGGCTCATTAATTATTTTGCCCCCATTTGTTTTGCGTCATTTTGAAAGCCAATCTATTCTCAAAAACTGAATGTAAAAGCTGCAAATTTTGCTGATAAGTAAGTTTGATTATTTCTCCCAGTAAACTAATATGCTAATGAAGCAAAATGTAAAGAATGACATCAGCAAAGATTTGGCTATATCACATGTGCTTTCTGCAATGTAAGTTGGTTTTAGTATTGTTAATAGTACTTGTGACAACGGGAGAATGCTGACTTTTGTAAAGTATAATTATTGAAAGCAAAAACATTGTATTTGCTGAGCTCTTTTATATTTAGTATTAAATTACATGATGAGTAACTAAATATTAGGAAATGTTTTAAATAACAATTATTAATAATCGAAAAACAAGATATTGAAAACCTATCTAGGCAGGCCAAAGGTTCATTTTACACCAATGCAAGATATACTAATAATACCTGGAAACAACATGTCGTGAATCAAATTATGGTGTGCTGGACCATTGGCCTTTGGGTTTCCAGGGTTTGCCTTGTCTGCAGCATAAGCCAGGTAGTCTTGCCGATACATCTCGACGGTTCTCTTAGTGAAGACTCTTCCCACCTCCCATTCTCCATTTACACCTTTTACCCATGGAGTGTGTGGCTTGCCACTGTTTCTTGCTACATCTGCAAGAGTTATTAGGCACCAAATGCAGAAATGGGTGGAGCTGGCACCTTGATGCCCAATCACTTTGCAAAGAAACTCATAATCTCCAAATAAGAAGATCCTCACAATGGCCTCTTTTGTGGGCATGCCTGCACCGAGGCACTTTCCTTTTCCCCCGCACACCCTTTCACTGTTGCTGGCTTTACAACTAGAATGATGTGGATGGGCATGTTCCTTTTCACCATCTTTAGACACGACATGTACTGTATTGCCATCTAAGGTTTTGATTTCCTTTGTATAGTAGGAAAACACTTCCTCAAGGTTTGGCCGTGTGTCCCCAGCCGCAAAGAAGGAAAGCAGTACTGAGTTTTGGGGGGAGTTTGGTTCTTCTTGATTTGCCAGTTGAAGAATTAATTTGGTGGACTGGCCACCCTTATCACCCTGCAAATAAATACATTATTTTAACAAAATACAGGTTTTATACAATATTGGCCAATATTTCCCTAAAGCTGCAGGTGTAGAAATTTTCTGAGAGTGAGCTAGCCCTGGGCTTGTGAGGTCACAGATTTACTAGCCCGAAAGACTCAACCACTAGCCCCAGTCAATCACTATAAATGACTTCAAACATGTTAGCCAGCCCAAGTCCTAAATTCCCTTAAAAACCTTCAAATTCGCTAGTCCCGGCCGTCGGGCTACAGGATTTCTACACCCCTGAGTTGAAATCATTGTTATATTGCTATAATAAATAAGTTAAATAATAGATATAATAATAACTAAATAAACAGTTAAATGTTGTACCTTTATTCAAATGCCATAGTATTTAGCAAATTTCGCCATTAGTTGGGGCATTGTACTTAGATCTGAAATATCAACCCTTGTTAGTCACCCTTGTGGACTGGCCAATGTAGTTTTAAAAAAATCCAAAGTTTCCTTTGCAACTGAATATATACAACTTGGTCATATTTTTTTAGAAATGAAAATTGAGTGTTGTGCTCAGCCACATTTTGAGTTGCAAGATTGGGATGATTCCCTGAAATTGATGGTTAAGTAAACAAAATACCAAGCTATTAAATACAATAGAAAAATTCCTCACCCCAAACTTTGCCCAAAGTTCTCCTTTGAAATGTATGGAATCTGTCAGGGTACCCTTGAGTACACTTCCCGCATACATCTTCTTTAGGCTGGTCTCGACAGATTTGAACGCGGACAAACGCTACAGAAGTTAGCTCTTTGCATCTGGCACTCTTTTGGATCTGCACAATACCAACTTCTATCTCATCAGCAGTGCTCTCAACTCTGTCTATATATGGAACATGCATAAACAATACAAAAGTATAAATACATTTTTCAGTGAAAACATAGTTGTTATCTGGTTAATTCCTTCTCTACAGTTACACTCATACAAAGAACAAGGGTATTCCCGCGACAGCCCTACAAGGCACATAGTTAAACTTGTTTAACTTTCAATGTTTTGTTACTTACATGTAGAAACAAGTTAACTACCCCATTTTTAATTACTATTGTTTTTAAGATGATGAGAAGAACATTTAAGAGATTTTAGTAATTTTCTCACTAAATTATGTTCATTTGATTGGCAGTGGCACACTATCATAAAAACGGAACTGCGCCTAATTTATAGCAAGGGATATTCTTGACGTCAGAGTCGTCAGCCCGAAAACAATGTGAAATATTTTTAAGAGTGGTGATATGCATAACATTTATCTTTGTTTTTGCAGAAATCGCAGTGTTACGACTTACCAGCCATTTCCTTCCGCATTATACTCTCGCTCTGAAATATATGGACTCCTCTGGAGTGCAAGAACGTTCTCAGATCACGAAACCAATTCCAGGGAAGTTTCAAAAGAAGGCGGAGGTCCAGTGTATCATTCTCTGATAGATCTGTAATTTTCAATCGCAGGGCTACTACAACAACACCATATGGTTTTTTTGGGGGAGGCAGGTTTAATGGCAGTATTTCGAGTAGCCGTGCTACGCCCGTTTGAAGGCAGAGCTATATATTTAAAGTAATGTTTCGTTAACAGTGTTACGTATACTGTACTCGTATACCATAAAGCTTGGTTCACAATAGCGATGGAGACGGAAGCGGAAACGGAGACGGAAGCACGAAATTCCATACAAGCCCTGTAAAACGGAGACGGAACAGAAGAAAACAAACCCTTCCATTCTCTTCTGTTCCGTCTCCGTTTTACAGAGTTTGTATGGAACTTTGTGTTTCCTTCTCCGTCTCCGCTTCCGTCTCCGTCGCTAGTGTGAACCAAGCTTAAATGATCTAATAAACACCACCACTCCAATGAACGCCTCCTATCTAACAAACGCCTCCCCCCCAAAGCTGACAAGTTTGTACTTAATGCTCCTTTTTAATAAACGCCCCCTGTCTAATAAACGCCCCCCTTCCCTCACTTATACCCAGGTGCCTTTGCTTTATCTCTACCACCGGGAATCTTTATATGTGGAAAAAACCATCGAACAAATCTTTTCTTCAGACGATGCTATTCGTAAAGCTGAAGCTCTCATTTAGGTTATTATAATACCGCATTTAGGTAACCATGTTACTGTTATTAGAATAAACGCCTCTTTTAAACGCTTTTTATCTTTTAAACACTCCCCTTGGACCCTTGAAATTTTTAATAAATGCCCCTGACGTTTATTAGATCAGTTACAGTAACCGGATTTAAATTTTTCTAAAAAATTGAATCCCCGAGATATAAGCGAATTTTTGAGGTTTTTCACATCCAGGCACTAAATTTAAACTTTTAAAAAGAAATGCTTACCTGTTTCTGACTTGTTGGTAACAGTGGCTGCGGCCGATTTGCCGATCTCTGAGCCTGTACAATTTGGCGCGCACGCGCTTTTTGTATCAGAGACGGAGGTAGCCGATTTACTTTTGAAGTTTTGGAGAACACCAGGTTTATGGTTACGCTTTTTTGGTGCAAAGTAGCGCCGGGACTTTCCTCGCCCAACTTTTTGTTTTGCCATGACTGACGAAGGGACTTTTAACAGGTCTACACTTCGGCGCCGAGTTGAAGTATTACAGTAGAGTACTGCAGAACGTGGCCAGCGCGATAATCAATCCACCAGAAACTGATGGGCGCAAATCGAAATGCGCACTATCTAATATTATCTTGCCATCATATCATAGCCAATCCCATGGCCCAACTCACTCACCAGCTGCTTAAAAAAAAACAACTCCGCGACACACTATTGGTTCCCTAAACTGAAACATATACTTTCGAGATTTGTACATGTGTCTATCGTTGAAACTTCGCGTGAACAAAACTCAGTTAAGAAATTTCATTGGCTTATGAATTGCCAAAATGTTAAAAGCGCGCAATTTTCAAAATAAATTACACAACAAAAAGTACCATTTAGTACCACTTCACTTGGAGCGCGCGTGCCATTTCTACGTTGCTAGCAAATTTCGCCTTAAACACTTCCACTTGTGCCACATATACGCTATGATCGTATGCAAGGTTTACATGAAACTTTATTTGTATTCAGAGGAACCAAACGAAGACTTCAAGAAGGGTTCCGTGCTGTATCGACTGAAAATAAATCAGCATTATGACTTACTTAGTTTTGGACAGGATTTTACTTTAAAGGTATTTTCGAACCCAGCCTGCTAGTTATGAGTGGTGGGGTGGCGGAGGGGGGGCATTGGACACTGTGCTTTAAACCTTGTTAACGCTATAGAGATATACAGAAACCCAAAATACAATCAACCCTCAATGTGGAAAAATGGTGAAAACTGACAGAACCACACAGCATGCACTAGAAGTTGCAAAACAGGATAATATCTCTTTTGAAATCCCAGCCCCAACTCCAATTCTAAGTCAACCAAATCTGAAAACTTATCCTAAAATTAGCATTATCTCTGTAATGAACAGCTATGAGATCAACCCTAACCTGCGAAAGCACCTGCAGCCTTGCATCAAGTAACCTAAAAACAATGACACAATCGAGAGACAGAGTGAGATCCACTAATTAAAATTCAAAATAGACATTTTTGGCTTTGGTGTGCAAGTGTTAAAATCCGATACAAATTATAAATCTTCCAAAAAACATAAGTAACAACAGTCTTTATATTTACAAAAGAAAAGTTCACAACGACCAAATAACTCCTAAACTGCACTGAGCTTTAAGCTATATGGCCACCAGCTTGCCCCTTACAATTAACAATCTTGTATTAAATTAATTTAAATTAAAATATAAAAAACTGTAGCACACAAATCATACGAAATTCAGTATTCTACAATACAGTCACAACGTTGGAAACTGACTTACTTTTACAAGCGCTAGGACAAGTACTGTAATTGATGTAGGCCTCATAGAATACAGCTTTGCTAGCTCAGAAGCTAGCACTAAAATTAAAAAGTAGAGGCTGAACCGAGTTTCAAGAGAGAAGACCTACTAGTACTAAGTACACATGACACAGTCTAGCTGCTTCAACTGTTCGAGTTATTTACAACATGAACGCTTACAACCAACACTGCATATTAAGAACAAATGTAATCTTACTAAATAAGCCTAATATAAATGATATTTACCAACATCACAAGACAGATTTATGCGCATGAATTTAGGATTCAAATCAAAGCATGTCAGCAAAGACAGCACAATGCAATGGCTGATCCAGTGATCGTGCCGCATAGCGAAAGGAGTGCTAAAACGGGAGATTCTTATTCAAGAAGTTCGCGCAGTATCAAAAGCCCATTTTTCGATATAACTGATCCCAATACGTACCTACAGGGGACTACGGAGCTATTTTCTCTAATAATCCAACAGCAACGACATAAACCATATAAACACGGCAAATTTGCGAGCAAAAAGCACACCATTAATGCCTTCTTCCATTTTTGGGGCTAGCTATCCAATGAATTTTGGCGTTTTATCACCAAAACTCGACGCAGTCCCCTCCGTTGGTTATTCAAGAGCTGTAATAACCAATCGTTGAGGTTGTTAGAAGTCAGGAGTCGTACCGATAGCTTCTCCCGAAAAATCACTCGTTTCAGCAACGAAATCCCTATTCCGCCATTGTTCGCGTTCCGTCAAACCAGCCGCAATGCCATATTTGGAAAACAGGTGACATAATGAATTTATAAATAACTCGCGCATGGCAAGTAAACATTTTCCAAAAAACCCAATGTGTAACAGCCGTGAAAGGTCGAAAAGCTAAGTTGAGTGTTAGTGAGTAGGAGCGCATAAAATAGCGTTGCTTTCAACATGGCGTAATGAAAATTTGGAAAGCTGCGGGGGATTGAAAAAAAATTGTGAAATTTCATCACCAATAACCATTAAAACAACAGTAACCAAACTTGCAACAATGTATTGGTAGAAAATATAGACTTATTATCTACAATCTATTTATTCATAAACCAGTCAATATAAATATATTTCAACTATGCAATTAATATTTGTGTAACTGGAACGTTTTGTATGTCAATAATTTTGTGAAATTTTTTGGGAAAAAAACATCACCAATAACCATTACAACGATGTGGTATGGGTTTTCATACCTATAACAAGTTTGTTATTTGGGGAAAGCTGAAAATCTACATTTTCCAGCAACAACAATTTCTCAGTAAGATCATCAATAGTGTCCTTTATATTGTAAGATGTCCTCTTGAAGGACGTTCCCCACGATCTTGGGAAATGCTGTCACTGAAAAGTGCTGCTCCTGCTTCTCCAGATGAAAATTTATGTTCATTTCAATATAACAGTTCTTGAGAAGCATTGCTCTGTTGCAATGTAGACAATGAACAATTTTTGACCCAGGATTTTCACTAATTTTTTTGCGGCAGTCTTTGTTGTTGCACACTAGATATACAGTTGGATAAACGTTCATGATTTCTGGACAGCAGACCCAGTTTTGTTTGTTGTGTGATTGCTCAACATGGGATATGTCCTGCTCTTTTGCTTTAGTAACTGCCGTGGTGCTTAAGCTTGCAGTTGGTCACAATATAGAATTGTTTGTCTTCAATCTGCTGGATGTGGCTATCCCACACTGGTAAATTAATAGTTCCAGAAGGGTCTGTTAATTCAGCCTCTCTTACCATTTTAGTTGCTTGTTCCGGTTTCATTGGTTCCCCAACCCATTTAATGCAACCGGAGACAGTGAAATTTCCAGAGTTGTGGTTCTTGAGGATAGTATCTACAGATGTTGATGTCATTGGTGCCAGTGGTTGGAACGGAAACTGAATGGAATGTGGAGGTGCATCTTGAATAGCTGTACCCTTGTTTAGAAATACCATGTTGCTTGATGCTACTTGGAGGTTGGACAGTGTTATTGGTTGCTGGGTTTGTAACTTATTTAGAAATAATTGACGCTTGGATGACTCTCCTCTTTGTACCATGACTCTTACAGATTGGGTTTTATCTTTTCCAGTTTGCAGTTGTATGTCAAAGTACAAGTTTTTGGTACTTTTACTTTCCTGCACTTCTTGAACTGCTTGTATGTATCCAGTGAAATCTGATGAAGAAAAAATATTTTGTGAAAATATAATAAAATTCAGCATAAAAAAATATTTTAGAGCTTGCACTAGTTTTATTATAGTGTAAATAATTTACCATGGTACATGTACAGTTAACTTAAATATTATTGTCTTTTTTAAGGAGTTTTATTTATGTTTTCCCTAGGAAAAATGGGGGATGCCACTGTTGTTGTTTACATTGGTCATATCAGTCTTTTACTACTGGTTTATGGTTAAGATTGTTTAGTAGAGATGGGCATTAGCAATAGTAGACATTAACAGTAAGAATTAATTAGCACTATTAATACATTACATAATAGAGAAAAAACTTGTTGTTCAGCTTGACAGAGGTGTTGAAGCTGGGGATTTAGGGATCCCATACTTAGCCCTCTTTGTGGGACTTGGGCTGGCAGAATTATCCCTCTTTGTGGGACTCGGGCTGGCAGAATTATTCATCTGTCTAATAAGAGTTGAATCATTTGTAAGTGACCTTAATGATACTGAAAAAACATTTAACATAAAATGTATATTTTATAACTTTAAGTGTAGAAGTTTTGTAGGTAATATTTAATTATGTTGTATGGTAGACATTTCAAAAGATGTAATGATGTACTTTCATTGCAATTTGTTTTTGTAATTATGCAAAGTCTTTTCTGCCAAAATGTTTAGCCTAGCTTCTAACAATCTGAACTTATAATTTGATGTTTTCTTAATTGACTGGAGTCTTTCAAAGCTCATTGGTTCAATTACAAGATCAGTAAGTTTACGTACTCTTGACAAGGCAACATAAGCTAGTCCTGCAACATTTTCAGAAGGTCCTAAGTCTACCCACGATTTTTTAAGGGTGAGTCCTTGTGACTTATGAATGGTTATGGACCAAGCAAGTTTTAATGGCAGCTGCTGTCTTTCGAGATTTACTCCATTTGTATCATTTATATGAGATGTTACTGGAAAAATGGGCACACAATTCGGCATATTTTCACAAAAGCTTGGACCTATGTAATCGTCCTTATCAAACTGCACAATAACAGCAATTGGTAGCATAGGTGGCCATTGATTCTGTGCAAAAATTATGTGCTTTACAGTTCCCATTGTTCCATTGCAAAATCCTGCGCTAGTCCAAAAATTCCTTGTTAACATAACTCTAGCTTTTCTGGCTAAATATATAGCTGGTTCTAAGCCACCCATATCTTCTGCACTAAGATGCTTTGCTTTAGGGTTGGGGTGATATGCATTGATCTGTACAATGGGTTCTCCAAGTTGCTTTAGTCTTGTAAAGTTATCTGTTGCAACTTTTTCATTTCCAAATGACAATTTTACAGCAGAGTTTTCAAAATGTGTGATGTTGTTGACATTTTGAGGTGTTCTTGACAAAAGCAAATTCCAGTCTTCCATCTCTTGCCCTTGTTTGAAGATCTCTAAAATGTTGTTGTGCAATGTCTGTACCTTTTGCTCGTTCATTCTCTTCAAGCTTAACAACTGTTTGAAATTTTGGTACATGCAATACCCTTCTAAAGCAATTTCATTTGCTGGTTTAGTGTGATATACAACTTTATCACTTATAGAAGGTAATTGGGCAATGTCTCCAACTAATATTACAGAAATTCCACCAAATGGAACAGTAGTGCGGCCAGTTCCTTCCTTACAACGCTTGTTAATCCAACCAAACATTTTCTGGCCGATAACAGAAAATTCATCTATAATGAGATATTTTACTCCTTTTAAATCAGCCTGCAACCTTGCCAAAGCAGATGATTTCAATGGCCCATTCTTTTTACCTCTTATTGGTAGCTGCAGAAGTGAATGGAGAGTACTTCCCTTTATATTATATGCAGCAATTCCAAAGTAAGCACATACTTTACATTGTTCATTTAGAAGATTTGTTACTGCTTGTATTACAAAACTTTTGCCAGAACCACCTAAACCAGAACAAAGGAGACTTTTGTCTGATTGGCTGAGAAGAAATTCGTTCCCATGCTCCCAAAAGTCACGCGCCAACTCCAAACAGCGGTAAAAATGG
>JAOBYH010637081.1:0-13324 GCA_025403525.1 Umimayanthus kanabou
AGGTTGGCTGGGGGAACTTTAATCCAATATTTTCAAAATTGTAACAGTCGGTGAAAGAAGCGTCTTCAGTCGGAAATTCGCACTAGCAAAATTTCTAGAAGGGAGAACAGCACTACAATAGTAGAAACAATTTTTCTATTTAATTGTTCAATTTGAATGCTTCGAACTTCTTCGTTTCTAAGCAGTACATGCACAACATTCCTCAAGTTAACGCCTGTTCGAGGTTTAGTTTCAGATCGGTTTTAGCCCATGCGTTTTGTATGCAATAGTAATTATTCACAAAATATATTGTTAAAAAGTCCGTTTCATGACACTATGAAATTAAATGTAAAATTTTGCCTATGAGAAATCTTCAACTAGCAAAAGAGCATGTTTTAGCAATAGCCAGCAGCAATATCAAGCCCTGGCGTTGTTGTAGGGTTGGTTATTTTGAGAAACAACCAGCAAGGTTGCTTAATGTCAGCATTGGAACTGTAAAAAGCACACAGAAACAAGTTGGCCCGCAAACACAATTATGGAACACAAACAGCTGGATTTTGTTGTTTAAATTTTCTGGTTAGAACAAAAGAGCAAAAATTCCCAACATCAAACTTAAAACATCGAATTCTTTATTCACAAACTGAAAGACCATGCCAGATTTTTTTCTCAATTTGAGCGATATATTGAACCTCAACTCGGTGCCTCCCGGCCCGAGTAACGAGTTTCCGAGAAACAAGTCTTTATAAATGTAAAAATTCATAGAAGTTATGTGGCCCAACCATACATTTGAAGTTTTTAAAAGACGCCATGTTTAAACTTTCCCAGAGTACCAAATTTCGTCTCTCCCACGTCTTTCATTTTACGAACTCTCTTTATTTGAAACGGATTTATAGTAATTAGCTACAATGTTAACATTCACATTAGCAAAGACTCCGCTACAGAAACTACTGCACCTGAAGTCCAGCATATGGGTCCAACGCCTCGTTCAGTTACATAGCCTCAAACTGGTCAACTCGTGACTTGGTGTTTCCCTGTCGGATTTGCTTCAGGGTCTTGTACTTATCCTTTCCTTGCCTCACGTTTTCAGCGTGTTGGAAATCAATATTGGTTTGCTTAGTTTCATCTTTGGCTGCAGCTAACTCCTTTGTCAAGTCCTTCAACAGAACAGTACAAAGAAACGATCAGGTTTTCAGTTACTCGTTTAAAAGGTTAGAACACTTCACCATACAAGCAACAATAAACACTTCAACTCTTCTCATAAATACAAGGTAGATGATGCTCAAATCCATCTGCCAGGTTTGTAACTAGGATTCCTCCTCTGGGATAAGACTAAAATTAACCAATGGTAAAGGTCAAAAAAGCAATGAAGTAAAATATGCAGGTCACACGTACATTATGGTAAACAGATCATTACAGGTATGACCTGGAAAGGTAGAAATGTACAGTTACAGTTGATCAGTTTTATCCTCCTTGCATCAAACCTACCAATGGCTATGGCATTGCTATTGTGACCAAATTCCAGATTTCCCAGAAGAAAAACTCATCTCAGTAGTTAATAAAGCTATATTAATCCGAACCCTCGGGCACTAGTTGCCTACCATCCCCCCCCCCTTACCTTGCCTTTTCAACAACAATGCAGTTAACATTCAGTCAACCTGGTCCACACATATTTATTTTTTATTTTAGAAGTCAGACAAATCACAAAGGATGTGCAAACTCCGTACAAATTCACTCCAATATTGTAAACATGTTAATCTTTTGCTTTGCTATGGGCTTTGCTGATGTCTACTGATTATTCATTATGTTTACCATTTGAAATTATAAAACAACTAAAATGAACAAACAGACCGAGTAGTAAGAAAGAGCCTATTACAATACTATAAAGAATATCTACATGTATGAGCCACGGTTTATGATTAAAATCGAAAATAAAGTTGAGAAACTTAAGTTGTAAGTTTGGAAATTTTTTATGTACGAAACTGTAACCAGCTACAAACAAATAATTGTATTAAGAGGTCTTTGGCTGGGTAAAAGCCAGAGTCTGCCACCCAGTACATTTGCTTAAAATTTTCGTAAGCTGTAAAGGAAGATTTCTTGGGGGTTTTTTCCCCCTCATATACCCGTCTTATAATTAAAACATTGAGAGAATAGTTAATCTCTATTGTTTGTCCACCTGACAAAGTCTATAACATTTATGTCATTTTGAAATGAGGTCAAATGTGGTTGCTCTTAGCGACTCACCCTTAATTCGATATGAGTTTTGACTGACTGTGCATGTCGCCAGTTACCTGTTTGGCGAAAGCGTTTCCTACTCAACTTTATAAAAGTACGTACAGCTTTAGTTTTTATTTTGTTCCTCTGTGCACCGGCTAGCAAACGTCTCTCGTCTCACTACTGTGTCTATATGTCTTCTGACGTTCCTTTGAGCTTAATGGCAGCTGGAGTTCGTTCGAGTTCATCTTCAAGTTTGACAGCGGTCATTCCAAGGATTTCCCAGTTTCATCACTTAAACCACACCACGGACAGAGTGTGGTCAACGATAGCCAAGTGCTAAAAACTTCTGTTGTCTTTTCTTCGATTCAGAATCGTTTCGGCTGAATTTGCCATTTATTTTGCTTGATCTGGTGCTTGCACTACACGTGACTGGACTGTGCATGACTGAGACTTAAAATCAAGCACATACGTACGTACGACCCAAACAAATCTCAAAATTTGCTGGCATTTGATTGAGACCATAGGGAGCCCATCTGAAATATGTCTCTGCTTGCTTCGCTGGCAGCAGTAAGTATATGGACACGGTGGGGGAGGAGGTTAAAAGAAAGCCGCGAGTGGAATTCATGACTGTACGAACCCTGGTGGGGAATTTTTCAATGACATTGAACACAAGAAAAAATTGTTTTGCTGAAGTTTTTCAAACCAAAATATTCACAGATCATGATGGGAATATCAATACGATACTACAAACCTTTATTTTAACAGAGTGGCCCAATCAGACAATCAAGATTGCTGTAAAGAAGGGTCCTGACATCGTACAAAATGCTTACATAATATGTAATGAGCAATACACGGAGTACCTAAATCTGATCAAAACGGACAATGGCAATACCTTCACGCAAAACTAGTAAGTATTTTTATGCATTGAGCTGCTGATGTGAAATTCAAGGGTTTTTTTTCCCAGGGCCTTTCTTTCCTGGATTTCAAAAAATTCCAAGTCTTAATTGAAGGACAATAAAACAGATTTAGGCTTAGACAAGGTTATTTTCGTCAAACTAAAGGACTTTCCAGAGAAAACCTTATATTTCACGTTTTCAATGACTTTCAAGTCCTGTGCAAACCAAATCTCAAAATAATTGGGAGGAAACGTATTTGGTCTACTGCACTGGTCAAACACAAAATGTAACAGACACTTACCGCTAGCTGTTGCTTCTTCTTCTTGTCAGAACTAATCTCGGGCTCCCTCTCAACTTCTGTTTGTTCTAAATTCTCGACAATGATCAATTCAGCCTCTTGACTTTCAGATTCCTTGACAGCAAGTTTCATTCGTTCTTCTTCCTCAATACGCCTACGTTCTTCTTCCCGAGCTCTCTCTGCTTCCATTTCCTCAAACCGTTTTTGCTGTTCTTCCAGTTTCCTTGCTACTTCTTCTTCCTGAGAAACGAATTTTCAAAGAAAGTCAGGTTAACCTTTTCAACCCAGCCAGTTTACCAATATGTAAAATCTTGTTACATCATCCACATAAAACAAGTTGCTTGGTAATGAGAATAAAGCAAATGATCATAAACAGCAATTTACATGTATCTAAGATGAAAACCAAGATTCTCCCAACCTGTTTACAAGTTAACTATAGAGATAGTTTAGGAGGATTCAGCAGCATGTCATATGGCAAGTTTCGGCTGAGGGGGTTAAACCTGTATTTGGCGATGCAAAAAGCTTGACAGATTTAATTGTACTAAGTGTCAGGCATAAACATTGGTTTTAAAGGGATACTCAGCTGAAACACTTTTGCTCCAAAATGCAACTTTAGCATTGCCCAAGTCAATAATTACCAGTTAAAAATCCAAAATTTTGTTTGAACACAGAGCTTAAACCAAGTGATTTTATAGTTCGACTGTTTTTCAACTTTGGTTTTTCCTGCATACCACTATCGTAAAATAAGATGCAACTTAGTTGCAGTGCCAGGCTGCACTGTTGGCAAAAAGTGATCTTTAACCAATTTACGTCACACCTAAAGACAGCACTGCATGTAAATCCAAACTGAACAGAGTCTGACACATGGTGCAACAATGCACATAATATTGTGCTCAATGACTAAATTGCAACAGGTGTCCGCATTTGAAATTTGCTGCATACAACCATTTTGACGAATTCTATAGTGTGTCTACTACCTGCAATATTGCGTGCAATGTCATGACGTGAGGTGTGAAAACGATTCAAGCATCAGCAAATCACGTTTCACTTGTCAACTTGGGTGACGACACCATTCGTGTTGCACACAATGTTGCAGTGACCAAACACGCTGATTGCAACAACTGTACTTAATACTGCACGCAATTGTCACATAATGTGTCCGAGTCTTCCAGGCTCTTGGCATTGGCTCCCAAGGAAAGAATTATCGTTATACCAGGCATGTTGGCCACCTTGTAACATTATTTTAGGGATAAAATTAGGGCTTTTTCCCCTAAAAAATAGGGATCTTTAGGGATAAATGGTTGGAAAATAGGGCTATTCTAGGGCTTTTATTTAGGATAGAACAAGGAATTCATCTTGCCTTGCTAGCATTGGCAATGGCATAGCCAGCCTCCATTAGATTTGCAGGCAGTGGATTGATGTGTTGGACAATGTTTACAAGTGCTGAAAGTGTGAGTTTCTAGGGGGTCCAGGGGCATGCTTGCCCGGGAAAATTTTGAAATTTGTATGTCTGAGATGTCCTTTCCTGCGTTCTAGAGACTGCAACCTGGCTTGAAAATAGTCAACGAATATTTATTAACTCAGAAGCCATTTCAAGCACTTTCAATGACTTCAGTCACGCTCTGCCATAATAAAAAAAAGAAAACAGCAGGGATTTTTAGGGAAAACCCCAATAAAGTAGGGCTTTTTAGGGCAAGTGAAAAAATTTAGGGATTTTTAGGAATTTTAGGGCCACCAGCATGCCTGTTATACAGATTCAAGCAATACTAAAGTAAAATTTGCGAACAGAAGTCTTTCTCAGCTGAAGAACTTTCTAAAGAACATAACATAGTAAAACATAGAGCCGATTTTGTTCTTCCACAACTCATTTACACATGGTATGGATGAAAAGCCAAAGGGAAATCTGATGTACAAAACAAACTCTCCAACAGACTTCCTTCTCCCTCAGTAGTTGCGACCATAATATTTATCTTGAAATACTATTGCAAATTTTGAAAAACACTTTCATCTATTCTTCAAGAAATCAAAATAAATTGCTATTATCCTTCGTCAAATGTATAGAAATTGAAGCTTTCAGAATATTGACAAATCAGCCCCTCAGTATATTTGAGATAAAATAAGCCAAGTATAGGTGGGGTTAATCACAATGACTCAACAGTATTGGACTGAAATAATCAAGTGAATCTTCTACTGTGGTGCCACAGTGGGTGTTACCAAACCACATGTGGCATGTGGACGTGAATGATAGGCAATATAGGAACAAGAAGTTGTAGCAACAGAAAAATTAATAAATACTAACCAATATCCCAGTTTGTAATAGCAACCATGATACATCCTTTGGTATCAGTATGGCTTTCATCTTCCAAGTACCTTTTGTTAAAATGAAGGTCCACCTCGTAACCACAGCAGAGAGAAAAACCAAAGCAGAGCCTCCAGGAGCAGCGAGAGAAGATGGTCATGCAACAGTACTTTAAACAACTTCAACGTTATTTTGTGGTCACATATGGCAACAGTTTACGAGAACTCGCAAAACGGAGCCTGTCATTGCCACTGACTTAACAAACTTGTTTGAGGAAGCTACAGCAGCTATATTACAAGGGAAATCTTCCACATCTCATGTTATACTGCAGCTTTGGATGGCACAAGAGATAGCATGCTCACACTACATACAAAGTGAAGAGTGTCACTTTGAATGGGATGTACTCCAAAACAAGTTATTCATGTTAAAAACTTGATGGAAGTTGACAGTTGCTATTGCATGCTAAACAAATCAAATTTAAAAATAGAAATGAGAGGTATACATTGGCCAATACAGTTGTGACTGCTTTCAACAAGCAAGTTCTGTTCCTTCAATGGTATCTTACGAATCTAAAGCTGTTTAACTTTGTGCTTGGTATTACGTAGTCATAATTGAGACATTAATTACATACTCTACATGTATGTATATTCTGAACATTTATATGTTGTGCATAAAAGCGAACACCAAGCCAGTGATATGTCTCAGAAAAAGTAGAGTCAGCAAATCTTGAGGTGAATAGAAAGAACTACATCCTTTGCCAAGCATAACGGTTCATAGTGCCAGTTCTTGTATCCAATTCCCATTCCCAGGGTCAGGACGAGAGTCCCCCCTGGACAGGATACTAACCAATCACAGCCTGTTTCCCTAGTAGAAGCTGGCAATAATATACACAGCTGCATTAACTGAAGCAAGCTCAATGAAGTGTCTTGCTAAGGGACAGAAAACATTGGTCAAGTCATGGTTTTGGGTTTACTCAAGAGTCATGCCAACCACTCAAACACTGTGCGGCCAACTTGAGGTGCAAGATGATGTTGATACTCAGCCATACTACAGACAATGAGTAGCACCTGAACTGAACGCCAATTGGATGCAACAACTGACCACTCTCTCACAGTTGAGAAGTTAAAGACATAGCGTTCCACTGAAGAGGGAAAGCTGGTCGGTAATTTGAGATGTACACACAACTCTGTTTCAGCTAGTATACATTAATGAAATTTGAGTTGGGTCTCTTAATTTCAGTTAAAGTCATGGTTTACCAAATGTTATTCTTACCAACATTTCCACTGATGTATACATGTAGGAATACTGGCCAATCTTAACAGAGTTACAGAGTCACTGTAACTGAAAACACTGAGCTAAGACTGTAAAGTTACCTTAAGGACCCACAGGATCCCTGGATAAGGAGCTCACATTCCAGTTAGTGATCATTATTTGTTAGACAAGTACCTGTACTCTGGGAAACCAAGAGGACTCAGTATGTTATTTTCACAGTTGTTTAGAACTACATGTGTGTATCTCCTAGTTTGAACAAAGAAGTGAGTAAAAGGTGTGGGTACCTTGGAGACACTGCTGTAGAGTTTATTGATCTGAGCCAACTTCTCCTTAGTATGAATTGCTTTTCTCTGCATCTCATCATACTGACAGGACAAGGAGGGTATAGCAATTTACCACAAGACAAAGCATTGAAAGAATGAAGAGGAGAATGGAAAAGGGAAATAAGAAGCTAGACAATCATACAGTTTGGATATTTTGAAAACAATAAAACTCAGTGAAGATCAGAGGGAGACCAACAATAAAAGGTTGAGGCAGGTTCTGCTGCACTTACATCAAAAGGAAGCCTAGAAAACTGAACAATGTTGATAGCAATAGAATGAAAACAGGGGGACCAACAGAAGAGATAAGTTATCATAGGGTGACCAGAACAATAGACACAAGATAGGCCAATCTTGAGAGTCAAGAAGTTCAATATTACTATTGCAGCCACACCATTATGCAGCCAATGGTGCTATGGATGTCAGACACATGTACTTATCAGCTACAGCCAGCAAGAGTGATGTGGCAATTGGGCATTGCAGGTTCATGATGCATAACTTGTGTAAAGATCATACATCGATGCCCTTGACAATTTCCTTGTATTAGTGCCCAAAGAATGTTTTCTTAAAGAATGAAATGACAAGGCACTCAAAACTACGGAGTCCAAGACTGGCAAGCCTGTTGTTGGACTCTGGCTCCACATAAACCAAGGAATTGACTCAAATACAATGTAGGGAATCTTAGACATGATGAGGTATCTAAAGTGGGCTTGTGTGGATTCAATTACAAATTGGAGACCAGAGGTTATGAAAAAATTCAAAACTAGCATGTTCAACTCTGCCATTTAAATGTTGGAAAATGAGTCTGTTTTGCACCCATTTTTCAGTTCAGTGTTGACAGTGACAATTCAACAACAAGGGTCATCCATAACTCGGTTTGTAGATCTATGACAAAATGTTAAAAGTACATGTGGCTGGAAAGTGATACTCTTGTGAGCATCAAAGATGTAAGCCCCATAACATTTTCCACAAAATGTTGCCATCAATAGTATCTCAGGTAGATGGTCAATTATGTCTTCTGCCAGTTGTTAGGGTCAGGCTTGAACAACTGGGCCTATAGTCAAAGCCAATTAGTCCTAACTCAGGGTTGAGACTAAAATTTAGGTTCAATTTTATGATCTTGGATTCATTAATTCAAGGCTTGAAAAACAACTTTCCTACCACTGCCAGTACTCATTTGAACAAATAAGAAGTTGCATTTGAGGCCAGTCAATGTTAAGCAAAACTGTGTTGGTTAAATTTTCATCTGGGTTAGTCATAATCTAGGTCTTGAGGATACCATCCCTGATCAACTATTAAATTAATAATTTTTTGTTACATGTAGCAGATACACTGTAACTGATGTCAAGTACTTCATTGTATTACATGTGCATGAATCTGTGATGTAACTACAAGCAAATCTTTCCAAGGGGTACAGGCAACATTCAACACAACCCTGAAATCTGGCAACATGTGCCGTGGCCTTGTAATCTGGCAACACTTAACATTCCAAGCATAGACAACCAACATGAAAGCAACAAAGAAAGCAACAGCGACATTTGCTGCCATTCAGTGGACAACAGCAGCACAGTCAAACCTGTTGTTTTATTAAACAGCCAGTCTCAGGGAATGGATTTGTAGCTGCTACCAAAGTTTTGCCAAGCTAATTAAGTTATCTTCAGCATTTCAATAGGTTGTGGAAAAATGCTCTAAAATCTATTTTTTAATTTTCTTTTTGTTGTACATAAAAAATTCATAGTTTCAACACTTAGAACATACAACTTTGATACTAACAAAACAAAAAAAATCAAGAGGGCAACCAAAATTACAGATGAAAGTTTTGAACATCTGTTCCTTTTGCAACGTTAATCGATTGGCAATTGTTGTCATGGAAACTAAATAGTAGGTTCTATGCTTATTAGTTGGTTGTACAATAATTGTATGCTGGGGCAGATCCAGGGGTGGTTCGGGTGGTTCGGTCAAACCCTCTAGAGTGAAACAAACGCAAATATTTTGACCATACTTTTTCTTTTGATAAAGGACTTGTTAAATAACAATAACAATTAGATAATGTAGGCGGACGTTTGTCCGAACCCGCCCTCACTAAATCCTGGATTTGCCCCAGGTATGCCAAGTTGCATGCACTAATTCCCAACAATTTTGAAATTAGCAGAAAGGGGGGTGGGGGGGAGGGTCACATCGGCAAAATGGCCTATGCAATTATTTATTTATAAGAGTTAATATAGGTGAAGAAAGGATTGCTGTGAATGGGTCCTGGATGTGGTCAAACCTCATCTTGCCTTCACTCCCTTCCTAAGCATGTCTAACCAGAAAATTTAAAGGAATAAGCCATGGTCAGGGTTGGACATTGTGTTACTTGAAGCAGATACCTTAAACAATGGTTCCTGCAGCTTGCAACTCACACAATTTAAGATTTTTTTAAGACTTTGTAAGACCTGAATTTGTAAATTTTTCATCAATCTTTTATTCAAAAGTTACAATACGGGCCAACTTATGCAACTTCTAACTTCTGTTTTATAATGACAAAATCAAAAATAAGACTTTTTAATTAAGACTCCGCAGGAACCCTGTTTAAGCTAAACTTGAAAAATTTGAGGGGTAAACGGTAATGGATATCTTGGCGATAATCCATATACATGTAGTAAGCATTTTAAAGAACTTTGGGATCAGTTTTAGAATTTTGTTGTAATCATTGTCATTATTTTTGTTTACAAGTCTATTGTTTTATGCACAGCTTCATTGTAAATAAGTGGTTAACTTTATGAATTACTGTGCCTAAACAAAGTTTATTATATTATTATTATTATCTTCATGACAAAAGAAGCCAATTTTACCTTTCTCTTGTGTTCCTCCTTCTGCATGTCCAGCTCTTGGAGCTCCTTCTGAATTACCTCTTGTTTCTTTATCTAAAGAACAAAACATACATGTAATGTAAACATCTATTATCAATTGGATGGAGTCAACTTTAGGCAGCACTAACTTCATAAGTTGCTTGACACAAGTTCTTGCTCAAAAATTGGACAACAGGAGAAAATTGCATTCAAGAAGAATTTTTTTTCTTTTTTCAAAGTAAACAGTCTTCATTCAAGTGTGGTCATAGTGTGGTGCATTCACATAAAAATAAATTAACACTGAAATATCCAATTGTCTGGCCAAAAACCCTTAGCTTTAAATAAAAATATTAACTACCTGGGCTCGGTTGTATGAAGAGTGGATAACTTTATCCAGCTGATAAACCCTTATCCCACAGATAAAATTGGCATTTTCTTAATTTTGACTGGACAACGAGCAAATTTTATCCACTGGATAGGGATTTATCCGCTGGATAAACATATCCACTCTTCGTACAACTGGGCCCTGTACTATTACATTTTTGTCTTCATAAAATTTGAAATTATTTTTTCTTCTCTGTCTTCACAAAGATTGAGCCTGCATTCCCATAAAACAACAAAAGAAATTGGTGTCCCCAGGGGATGTTTTCCAATGAAGGGGGTAAGTATGGTACTATAGCAAAACACTATAGTAAAACTACACTACACCAAAATTGCACAAGAGAAAATTCCAAATTTCTTAACCATCTCAATATTCCTAAGCTCATAAACCACAAGGATAACCTGAATACAAGGTTGCAAAGTGACATTGTTGTTAGTGCAGTCATTTCAAAGGCCGTCTCAACAGAGTAAGATAAATTGAAGAGATTTATCATTCTTTGGTCGATGCAGTTTAAACATTAGCATCCTCTCAAAATATGTGCATTCATGTTCTAGCTCACAGCAAGCCATATGAACGAATAAAATTAGCAAAATGTATAAATTTGCCCATAAGCGAAGTTTTATAATCCAGGTGTCACTCCTCGATAGAAAATGAATACTAACCCCAAAGCTTAATTCATATTTTCTCTAAGGCCAGACTTTTATGTTATTTAAAGTTTTACACATTCCTTTTTCTCAAGATTGAATGTTGGGAGTTGGAATTAAAACAAAACAAATTAGTAATTGACACCAGTCCAATTGAATCATTTGTAGCATGGATCTGAACAACCCTTATTTGAAGCAAACCAAAACTTTTAATACATTCCAAAAATAAGGCCTTGGCAAACAATTAAGTGTTCAACCAAAACAAAACTAGAGTACTTATTATGCCAGGTGCATACCGTAAAAACAAACTCTCAACTTCCTACCACTTAATCTACATTTGTGACTGTCCACGCGAAAATCTGTATAAACACAGTGCGAACGCGAATGCGTTCATTTCGAACGCAGGGCATTTGCCAGCAAACGCAGGCGAATGCACCAAGGTGTGAACATGAATGCAGGCGAACGCACCCTCGAACGCAGCTGCATTTTTTCCAAACGCACCTTCGTTTTTTTCGAATGCAGTTCATTCGTTAAAAACGCAGGCTCGAATGAGCCTTCGGTTTTTTTACGAACGTACCATGATCATGATATTCTGATTCGACAAGAACAGTTCTCCATGATTTATCGTCGTTACGGGATCAGGAAGTCGGTCCAAATACTGTAGTTTCATCGCAGACCTCGAAGCTGTGACAAACGTCCGTGACATCGCTTGATAAACTTTCAGCCACCAGCCCCGAAACCAACTTTCGTTTACAAATCCGCGAATAACATTTGATTTGGTGTTGAACAACGTAACTTGTGATGAGACAACAAGTCTGCTTAGTTTTGCTTTAAAAAAAGTTTCCCTGATAGCTAATTTAAATTTTGATGAAAAAGGTTGTTATTCTTCGGTGAACAACACTCAAGCGCAAAATTGACTGATGTTAATGTTCACGAATTCGACAGGATGGAAAACGTTTTTAAAAAACCAGAACTTTAAGATTGTACGTTCACTAGCCTCAGATATCTGTGGTTGTAACCATTTGATTTTGAGTTTTTTGCTGAAATGTAAGTTGCTGTACGTGACTGACAACATTTTTGGAGAGTTCACTTGGCGTGGACAAACTTGAAACCACAAAGGTCAAGCTGTCTCATTTTCTCTGTTGCCCAATCACAATGTTAAATTCTCACGCGTGAAACATACATCATTTTACATGTCTCAAAAAACAAGATCCCGTGATTAACATAAAGGTGATTTTTGCACATTCCTCTGCTGTTTATCATCCAGATGTTTCTTCCGGCCATTGTTTATTGCAATAATACAAACTGTAAAATGCAACGCAGTGTTCATCATGATCATGTACGATAGCATATATGAAGATCTGAAAGTTGGATTTTTCAGAAACTATCAAGTGAAATTATTGATGCGAGTGTGAGCTGATGCAAAGTTCAACAAGTTACGATGGAACATTTACACGATATAGCCATGAATATTGTAGCCACTTTCAAATTATCTTGTTCGGTGACCAACAATTCTTAATCAGAATGAAGTTTGGTGTTTGCTTCAGGCGAACACTCCATTCGTTTCAAACACTCTGCTGCATTTGTTTCGAAGACACTACGTTCGTTTTGAACACACTACTGCGTTCGAAATGAACGCAGTGCGTTTGCCAGTAAACACAGGCGAACGCACCAAGGTGTGAACACGAACGCAGGGTTCGTTCTTTTTGAACGAACCTGCGTTTTTTCTTTTGTTTTTAATTGCTCGAACGTGAGCACGTTCGCCCTGCGTTTATACATTTTCGCATGGACAGTCACATTTTATGAGATCTGTTTTGTCCAAATTCACATACACAATGTCACCTACTGACAAGTTTTAAATCATGCAAAAGTTCTGATGTTTTGTATAAATTATTTATTATCATTTTTTGTGTTTGTTTTTTGATGTGAAGCATACAATTTTTGTCCTGAAAGTTCATACTTGGTAGAGTGTGATTCATGTACCATATGCAAAGCATATTTTGCTCTTCATTTTCTTCAGAAATGGTTCCGAAACTTCAAGTACATGTAATTGACCAATAAGCCAGTTTCACAATCATGCACAGTACATACAAGCGGTTTGTTTGGCGGGCCACACGTCCTGTAAACACGGTGGATTGTATGAATGAGTGGAGATATTGTTTGAAATGTATTATAATTGATATATTTCT
>JAOBYH010637192.1:0-13321 GCA_025403525.1 Umimayanthus kanabou
GAAAACGGAAAACGGAAAGTTAAAAATTCAGCAGCCGTCTTCGTTGACGTTCCCGTCCTAGCAGCTTAAGGTCCCTATTATTTAAGACTGCACTTAAGACTTACCTTTTTGTTGTCATCTGATTCATGAACACTAGTGTTTAGTTAGCTATAGTCCATTTATTTTTATTTTTAGTAGTATTTTAGCTTTTGTAAGCGCATTGAGATTTTTGAATGGGCGTATCAAGCACGTCACTTATATTATCATTATCATTATTGTTATTATTATTATTATTATTATTATTATTTTTATTATTATTATTATTGTTATCATTATTATTATTTTTATTATTATTATTATTATTATTGTTATTATTATTATTATTTAAGAATAAGTCTTAAAGGCTTGAGGGCTTAATAAATTTTCCCCATCTTTAGAAATTCATAACTAATTAATAATTGCTCCGGTCCCGTACAAAAATGTGTTTTGCAAGGTCCCTAAGCCCAACCAGTTTTGAAACACAAAATTTCCTCCAAATATAAGCTCCCTAGATTTTAACCCCACCACCCATCCCCCCCTCCGCACCCGTGCCTATTAAATAGTGGTTTTGAAGTTTATTTGGAAGTTTACGGCTTTGTACATAAGTGTTCAGTTCCAGACCTTTCTATGTGGGTTCTTTTAGACCTATGAAGATTCTCACAACAACAACAACAACAGCAATAACAGCAGCAACAACAAATAATTTATTTAGTCCTCATAAAATTACATAAGTACAAGACACATTGTAGTCATTAACACAGTATTGATAAAGTACATGGTGAATCTTGAGGAACACAGTTACTTAAAAATAGCAGAGGCTAGTCGGGTTAAGTAGCTGTTGTCGGACGCAAGTTATTGTATATTACAAATCTAATTGAAATTTAAGGACAAAGAAGAAGAATAGGAAAAAAAGGAACAAGACTAACAAATAATAGTACTAAAAAACATACAACACATACATGGCCTATAAGACAGTAGCAGTAATGGCGCATCATGCATCTGAGTATGTACTTAAGATGGATTTCTTAATATTTTTTTAACTGGTTTCTTTTTTCTGGCTTGAAGTTTTCTTCAATCGAGTCCTTACTGTTCGGTTTTTCCTCTTATTTCAAAACAGTTGTATATGAGTTTAACAGCAGCTTTGCATCTCTTCTCTGATTGGTTGATAACGTTAAAGAACATTTCTTTCACATTTTAATCATTTGTGTTCATCCCTAAATTTTGATGCAACGAAACTAATGTCTTTGTATTCGTAACACATGATCAGAAAGTGAAATTCTTTCTCCATGCTATTTTTACACTTGGGACAAACCAATAGTTCAACTAGTCTGTGTGACAGACTCAATTTTATTAATCGTGCCGGTAGGGAACGAGTTGAGGTTTTGGCTACGTTCTTTTTGGGGTTTTTTTCGCGTCGCGATTGTCCAGATAAGCCAGTTTTGGTAACCAGATATCACTTTGCGTGGGCGTCTCGGTAGCACAGGCCATCGGACTCTGAGTTCGACTGTCAATGGTTTAGGTTGCTTTGAAAAGCTAAAAGAATTTGATTATTTGTGAAGAAACGTATTTCGTAAAATCTTAAAAAAGATCCAGTGCTTCGTTTTCAGGAATTTACCATTCAGATTTCGTCGGACGGAGAAAGTGGTCTCTGAAATTTGATTATATTTTGGGGTCAAATCTGGGTCAAACTGGTGTCGCGAAGGTATGAATTGCAGTTAACAAGTGAGATTGAACTATACGCTATAGGCCGATTATTAAAACGAGTTCTAATTTTTAGTTGGGGTCTATCTATTGTTAGCAACACCTTTGAACAAAACATAAACCTGGGTTATGATTTAGTCTTTGATTTAATAACCGGCCTGACATGCTTCAGTTTACTTTAAATACATAACGAGATTCACTTCGAGAACCAGGGACGAAAGCCATCTCACCAGAGACAAACTGATTACACCCGGGACCAAATTCTTCCCGCCCGCGCCTTCAGCTTTTTCTATGTTTTTTTTTCACGGAGGAGACGTCCCGGGACGTCAATTCATCCCTGTGCTTGAGACCGAGGATAAGATCATCCCGGGACAAGCTCATACCGCCCCAAAGTCCTATAAAAGCAAAAAGGTAATTACCAGGTATTGAGACGAGCTCTAAGGGTGAAGATAATATAGTGTGTGAATATAAACTATTTAGTAGCGTGCGCAAAGCGTGAGCATCAAATGACAAACGCGCGTTAAGCGTGAACATCAGAGGACAAACGCGCGCAAAGCGTGAATATCAGATGACATACGCGCGCAAAGCGTGAACATCAGACGACAAACGCACACAAAGCGTGAACATAAGTTGACAAACGCGCGTAAAGCATGAACATCAAAGTACAAACGCGCGCAAAGCGTGAACACCAGATGATAAACGCTCGCAAAGCGTGTGCATCAGAAGACAAACGCGCGCAAAGCGTGAGCATCAGATGACAAACACGCGCAACTGACGTGAACACCAGATGGAAAACGCGCGCAAGGCGTTGAACATCAAATGATAAACGCGCGCAAAGCATGAACTTACGATGACAAATGTGCGCAAAGCCTGAACATCAGATGACAAACGCGCGCAAAGCCTGAACATCAGATGACAAACGCGCGCAAATCCTGAACATCAGATGACAAACGCGCGCAAAGCAAAGATGCCTGAAGAAGTTTCTACCTGGCGTTTTTCTGTGCGCTTGTTTTTCCTGTCAAATTGACCGCTCGCTTGTGACCTAATTCCCTAATTCCTGGATTTAGTGAGTTTGTTACACAGGCTAAGTTAGTCTGTACAGTCTGTATAATACGAAAGATGTTCGCACCATTGATATTCAATCCCCTCTAAAGAACTCCAAAGTTTGGTGAATTTTCCTAAAATCCTTTAAGGAACAGTTTTGTTTGTTAATCAACATGTTTCCGTGGCAACCACTTTCTGAGTGATATGTTAACACCATCTTTTTCTGAATTTTTCTCATAACCTTATTTTTCAATTTTTTTTTCTGTGAAACTGTATTCTACATAATTATAGTTGATTCTAACAGTTTCCCACTAATTTTGAGTCAAATAAGACCTTTTCCTGATACCATAGAAAATCCAGGAATGTGGCCAAAAAAACCAAGAAACCAGATTTGTGGCGTCATGTAGCATGTAGCATAATAAATTATTTAATTTGATTATTTATCACAGCATTTTTTGGTATAGATAGCACTAATGCGAATGGATTTACAGACCGCGGACACTTTCTGTGTTTAGTTGATAACAAAATATTAGAAGTTGATGCAAAAGTTATTTGTTACACTAAATCAATGCAAATATTATTTTAAAACACAATTTTCAATAAAGGCAAGGAAGCTTGTTAAGAAACCATCGGCTTATACGAAGCCAAGCTCACTATACAATTCAATATTTTGCAAACTATTGTACCTTGCATTAGCACATTGAATCATGGCAGACGTATGCTTGTCTTTAAACTCCAGCAATTTAATTATTAATAGAACAAGAACAATTTAAGAAGAAATGAAAAGAATTGAAATAATTTTTTAAGAAAACATTGAAAACAATGCACTCCGGAACCAGAGGAAAATTCGCAGTGTTTAAGCGATTTTATTTCAAGGGCATGACCGAAGGCTGAGACGAAGAGAGTGAACATCATTGAAGAGTTTTTTTTCAGTTAACTCTGACAACAAATTACCGTACCTCTGCTGTGATTCTCAGGGTAAGAACACAAAAATGCGTGTAGTAATTTGTCATGCATTTTGCTTACTACAAAAGGTATCAATATAAGCTTAAGTTTTGTTTGTCTTTTCTTTTTGTTTTATTTCGATTCTTAGTAGCTTTTGATTATAATTTGAAAGAACACTCGCCTCTTCCTCTTGCGGGTTTCCCTTTATCTGTCGAAACCTGTTACAAAACACGAACAGTTTTTCTGAGTTGAGCACCAGTGACGAGTTAGTGAACGTTGCACGTGTTTTTAATATTTAAAACGGCAACCATTAATCTGTTCTGTTAGTACCTGCTACGCCGCGCATCTCGTAATATTTACTTCCACCTCTGCTGACATTTTAAATCTTGAATATTAAAACAACGTGTTGTGTGTACTAATGACTGGAATAGGTTTGTTTGAAATGATAAGAAAAGGGAAGTTCTCCTTCTCTCTCTCTTCTCCATTTTAAATTCAAATCCTTAGGTTTAACATTTCTTTTCATACTTGCACAAGTGTTTTTACAGATTGTCGCAAAATAAAGTTTACTGTGAGTGTGTTATAATTTGTTTTGAGTCGAAAACAATTCGGGGAAAACCCCTCGCCAACCCGGTGTGTCTCTTTATATTTGTGTTGGCTAAACAATACAGGTAAGGCTCATAAACCATCAATATCGTTTGACAAAAATTATCCATGGCTTTTATGATCCATTGTCATACAAATTTACGATTAGTTAACGCCAGAGATTTTACTTCCCACGCACTGTTGAAGTATTTCTTTAAATTCTGATCCTTGGAAGTAATACCATGAAGTATATGTTATTGAACGTTTTGCCAGAAAATTGTTTGTCACCAATCGAACTCGTTATATTCAATCAAGCTAATTGAAAAAGAATACCCTACGGCGCTCGAATAAAAACAAGGTTGATGTAAAAACGGAACTGAGTAAAACCTTCTAAAAATGCTGGACAGCTCAATTCTTGTACTAAAAAAAATACGAAATCAAACCGTCAAGGACAGTATGCCCTAGCGTGTTAAATAATTTTAACAACAATTACCAACAGCATTCCTGAGTCAGAAAAACAATCCTTCTATTCTGACTTTTAAAACGAGGCTGAAATCTATCTTTTCAAAATACATTTTAGTAGTTAAGTTTTATTATTGTTTCTATCTAGTAAGTGTATTTTATTGCATTGCTAAGCACTTTTGAACTTTGTAAAAAGCGCCATATAAGTTTTTTATTATACACAAAATACATAGTTTGAACATCAGATGACAAACGCGCGCAAGGCATGAACACCAGATGGCAAACGCGCGCAAAGCGTGAGCATCAGATGACAAACACGCGCAACTGACGTGAACACTAGATGGAAAACGCGCGCAAGGCGTGAGCATCAAATGACAAACGCGCGCAAAGCATGAACTTACGATGACAAACGCGCGCAAAGCGTGAATATCAGATGACAAACGCGTGCAAATCCTGAACATCAGATGACAAACGCGCGCAAAGCCTGAACTTACGATGACAAACGCGCGCAAATCCTGAACATCAGATGACAAACGCGCGCAAAGCCTGAACATTATATGAACATGTTAAACCTGAACATATTATTTATTATACACAAAATACATAAACCAAAATTATCGGCAAACCTAAAATAAGAGGTTACGAAAATGGCGATTTCAACTTTCTCGATCTCGTCGCTGCAAAAATGTTTACAATTTTGGAATTGAAGATGAAAGCTTTTATCAGAAAAGATTGATAGTTTATAAAGCAAAATGGCAGTGATCCGGATAACTTTACTTTGAGTGAAAATATCTACTAAAGGTGTCGGTCCCTCTAATATCCGTCAGTTTTAAAGATTATCAAAATACTGAAAATTGTTTTCAAATATTAAAAATGTTATAGGTTTGTTGGTTTTTAAAAAATGTTTAAAACTAAACGTTTTCGACTTGATATTTCAAAATATTCCCGAGGGAGGGTGTTCCGGACCCCGAAGAACTTCAACCACCAGAAGTGCCAAATTGACAAGTTGCTAAATTCTCATTACTTATCTCCACACATTTCCTAGTAAAAGTTTAGAATAATTTTTCACTTCATCTCGAGGAGTTTGGAGTCGCTGATGAATTTTCATATTCTCAAAACTAATTAACATATTTTCACTGATACTGTTAGGAGAATATACAAGTTGATAAACTTGATGGAAATTAAATGGTTGAACGGGGTCAATCGTGGGTGAAGGGGGATTATGATTATGATTATGATGATTGATTATGATTATGATTATGACAAAGTACACCAAAGTTTTGTGCGGTAAAATGAGAGTTTCTTGTAGCCGAGGGTAGCTAGGAGAGGTTTGACGAGATGAGCCGACATTACAGTGTCTAGTAGACGGAATGGAATAAAAGAAAACAAAAGATTTAGAGAGTAACAATATTTATTACTCTTGTATCTATTTCACGGGTTAAGTAATGCCTTAATCGTTTGCTCTCTTCAAATTCACACCGTTATCACACCCACTTTAAAATTGAACGTCTATTAGAGATCTTTAGATTTGACTTCGAGTACAACTTCTTAGATTTTGAACTCGTAGTGTTGACTACGAGACCTTCGGCAATTCTCGTCAGTAAAAACAGGACAGCCACAAGATTTGAACCGACAACGATTTTGCGAACTCCTGTCAAAAATTTGGTAGAACCAAAAAGTCGTACTCGTGGTCGAAGCTGTATTCGTTGTCAAATCTAAAGGTCTCTATAGTATCAGATAGAGAGCTGGTTAATACATAACATCGAGGAACAATGTAGAATATGTCATTTGACTGCAAATTTTACGATTCATTCTATTTTTTAAAAAGCATTTAGCATATTACTTTCTAGTTGGTAGGGCAAGTTAAGGGCTGGATTGTATAAAAAAATTATTCTGTGCTAAATTGGTTAGAACAATTAAATTTCTATTGCGGTTGAACAAGAAAATCTTTTAAAAAGCAAAAACTAAGTTAACGGTGTCAATTCCTGCCTGACTGAGTCAAACAAAGAAACAAACACATTACCTGGAAATATGAACAACTATTGTTTGTAGTATAATTCTAAAAGCTAACTAACTTTAAATTTTCCAAAAGAAAAAATGTGAGCAATTTACGAGAATTTTAATATTTACTGCCCACGCGATCGTTTGTACAAACAGTAATACTCCCATGTCACTTGTCATACATTCAAATTGCGACTCATCATATATCTCGTTAAAATTCACGTTGCTGCGGAGTTTTGTATCTGCTTGGAAAGCATGTCAAACAATGTCGTAACTTTGTCATCGCCGTGAATTCGTTAATGCTAGTAACTTTGAAAATAATTTTCTGTTGAGTTCTTTCTGGTCAAGTTTTACCCTTTCAAGCTCCGCGGTTTTATTTTCTAGCTCACTAATATACTTCTTCGCACATCTCAAAATAGCAATTTTCGGTACTTTTTCTCGTTTTTCGATTTCTGGCAAGGAGAGATGCAGTTGTCGTAACTTCATTTTCATATTGTCCCTTCTTTGCTTTTCTGTATCATTGTGAACTGAATTGTTACATTCAATGTTTTTAGATGACTTGCCACATACGTTGCCTTCAGTTGTTTGCGGTTTTCTGACCGAATCAGTCAACTGATCAATAAAACAACTTGCTGTCTTCACTTCATCTTCCTGTTTGCAATTTTGTAAACAAAAATAACTTGCTGCTGCTTGTTTCTTGGCTTGCTTGCAATCACTTTTTGACAAAACGCCATCCTCGCTTTTACGTACGCCATTTTTGATGGAACTATTTCTACCAATTCGTTTTCGTTTATTGCTCTCAATCCCGCGACTCAAGTCCTGACTGACTTGCAGACGGTCAGAATTCGCGCAGTTCCCATAAAAATTATCCGTTACAAGTTCTGGAATGGACAAACTACACAATTGTTCTTCAGAAAAACACTCTTTCTCCTGTTTCAGGCAGGCGTAGCTTCTAACATGTTCTTGGGTGCAAGCAGATTCATGAGGGATCTCGGGATGCGGGTACACTTTTGCGGGTAATGACGACTGGTTCTCGCAAGTTTGAAGTGGCGGGAAATTTGGAATTTGTGCCTCAAGAGTCATTACTAGTGGCGCGTCCCTTCTTGAAGTATCACTTTCGCACGAAACTTTGTATAAATCCATTCCGATGCTTGCTTTTCCATATTTGTTCCCCCATGTTTGGCTGTCCTCATATATATACTTCAAGGTTTTTGAGTGTGGTGTCAAACAGAAGGGTTTTTGGAATCTTTTGAAGCCGGATTCCACCGCATGCGTAGACAGCCTGTTCACTACGGTGCCTTCGGAACAAGAAGAAATTTGATGGACTTGACAGCGTTCAGGCTTTAGGATTTCTCTCAAGTTTGTTTGCTTGGGACTTGGCTCTTCCAAGGTAATTGTAGGGAACTTAAAAACCGTTGTCTCTGCGATGTCTAGCGTACTATAAAGTCTATCCACTGGTGTCGGAGTTAAGACACATGGCTTCAGGTAAATATCTAGATCTTCAGAATCGCTCGAGCCAATTCGTTCTCTCGGAAGTACGGGGATCTCTCTGCTCGCTTGATAAACTGACTGGCGAAGCCGTGGCTGCTCTTGGCTTTCAAACACGTTGTCTGTCAACTCTTCGATTTTGTCATCATTCAGTGCTTCTATCAACTCTCCGAAATCCGGGACGACTTGTGCTTCTTCCATCGAGAAAGACTGTTGCTCGACAAGCTGACTAAATCCACATGGTTGTACTTGATTTGGTTTCGGGACTGAAAATATGCCAAGGTCGTTACCACTTTCAAACGACGTGAAACTTTCAAGTTGCTGTGAGTGAAAACTCATTCTTCTGTCTGATTCTCCTTGCATTTTTTCTGACTGTGAAGCAGGTTCCGAGACTTCAAGCAAGCAAGTACGACAATGCCATATTTCACGTGATTTGAGAGTTCTGTACGATGCGGTTAGCTATTAATTATGCGTTCGAAAACAAATTAAAATATTGAAGCTTTTAAAAGTGTCAAAAAACGCAAAATCAGCGGAAATGCACCCACGTTAAGTTATTGTTTAACAGAGGAGTTGATATTTCTGAAAATGAACAATCCTCAGTTTGAAAGTTTTGCGTCTTTCAGATTTTGTAAAGTTTGTTTTGGGTGACAGCTTCAGTTAATGTTGAAAAATAACGACCTTCTGTTTTGAAAGTGAAGTTGTTTTCACCTTAACTCGATGTCGTCATTTTCATGTGCCTTGTGGCACCTGTCGTTATCGGTCATGTGACCCGATCACGTGACACAACCTGTTTTGTTATTAAGAGTAAAGCAATTATGCGGTCTTAATGCTATTCTTTACTCGACAATAGATTTTGGGGAAAACAAAGATTATCTCAATAACAATCTAATGATTCTGGAACAACATTTTATTGCAGCTTTTGTAAGAAGTGTGGTAAAGTTTTCTAAAACTCCAAACCAACAGGTCTTCAAATCGATAAGAACACTTCTTCAAAGAGAATACATTCACAAAATGCAAAGCTTTAAAAGGTTTTTTTTTATCTGTGTAAAACTTGAATTTGTTTACAAGTTCGTAACTTTTGGTTCATAACTTTGGTTGGTAATCACTGGAAGACTAGTTTTGAAAAAAACTGTTTTTTCTGCGTTGGCGAGTAAGAGTCTGCTCCGACGAAGGGCTAACGCTCGAAACGTCAGCTACACACCATATCCCACAGGCGAAAAACATACCATATCAACCTTTGTTGATCAAACCCGTATTTGGTTGGTAATGGTTGGTTAAGACTAATCAAACCAGGTGTATTTCAGTATAGTTTTTGTTTTTATAACAAGATAACTCCTTATTAAGCAAATCGACTGACACAACTTTCAAAACGATGATCGATAAAACACTCCTTTATTTGACTGTTATCCGGACAACAAAATTCGTCTTCAGGAATGGATACAAGTCCGTTTATTTTTGACATGCCACTTTGCATTCATTAGCTTAAGTACAAAACAAATTGAATTTCTGAACACCTTTGTTTAAAACCAAGACACTTTTCAAGGATGTGAACGATTTTAGACAAAGAAAACGGGACATTAACATTGAGTTTTCAAGGAGGTACAACATATATATATCATCGATATTAAGTTTCAAAACTTAAAAATCACACAAATTTTGTTTCTAAAAAAGATAAGAAAAACTAACCATGCAAAGTCGAAAAAATATCGTCTTATGCTAAGTTTCGATTGGTGATACGACTGCCATAAATATGAGAAATTTAAATACGAATCGAAAATGCAAGAACAACCAGCAAGAGTTATAGTGAGTATCCCCTGACCTCCCTTTGTTATTTAAATTTCTTCTGCTTCTTCCTAAATCTATTTCACCTCAGTGTAAAACGGCACGCAAGATCTGACATTTGACGTGTCTTCAATTTTCCGTACCTTGCGACACTCTTTCTTTAGTTTGTGTCAGTTTTAAAATTTCTATTTCTGAATGTTTACTAAAAGTCGTATCTGCCCAGAATACAACAATCTATTCAACTTATCGTGGCGTTGCATATCCGGAAAAATATTTGAACCGGTCTCGTAAGAATAGCGATATTGTCTCTTACACCTTTCGTTGCTTGGACGTACTCAGTTCTTGTGGCCGCTATAGCATAACTGATTGTGTGCCACGTATTTCACTCCAGCATTACCGACAAATTTTTAACTATTTTGAAAGAATATTGTGCTGGTCAAATCGTACTCAGACCGTACTAAAACCGTAGCAATCCTTAACTTGTTAGAAATTCAAAAGCTTTTGCTTAGTACTCGGATTTTAAGCCGGTGGTCAACTTGTTTTGTCACATTAGTAGATCAGCACATAAAAGCAACTGCATTATCTCTTTCACTGCAGAACCTAATATAATAAATATTTCCTAAACATGTGGTACAAGTTCACTTAGAGATAGAAAAGAATTGACATGTCTTTTCTCTTTTATGTCTTTGAACTCTGATGTAAAAGAACTCATAAGAAATCATTTTGGAACTGTATTTTTTACTTTGGTTTCCAATTTTACAAAGTTCATAGAATGGCACTTGAAATCACATGTATGATTTGTGGCCAAAAACGTAGCGAAGTTATTACCTGTAATCTGTTTTACCTATTTCTTTTGTGCCTAATGACAAATAAAGGACTCACGAAAGAAAGTTGATAAAACTCATATCCTCAATTTGGGCGGGCTTGTCCCTTCGTTTTAGTTTTCGAATATTTGACAAGTCAGTACTTTCTTTGGGTTATCGACTCGTTTTTATCATAAGTCAAATCTTCTGACCCATTGCCTTTAGAGACCAAATACTGTATTAATTATATAATTAGTAGATTACTTTTATTAAGTTATTTCAAGCTTTCAAGCTTTTGCTTTAGATAAATAGAGCCTTATCACAGTTTCTATAACAATCCAAAACTTGAAGTTACCCCTTTCTATAACAATCCAAAACTTGAAGTTACCCAACTGAGCAGGTCAAAGTTGATGAGCAGCCAAATTTTTGGAGACTTAATCTCAAGTGACTGCGACTATGGCGAAGTTTTCAAAAACAGAATTTTAAGAAAAAACGTATGGTGCACGGATTTACGTGGACGTGCAAAATTGCATATTTGTTTTTTATTTAGTTACGGATATAGACTGAGTTAGACTGAAAGTAGGAAAACGATTTTCAGCCGGCCTACTATATAGTCGGACATGATGGTCGCGCTACTGGAAAACTAGCTTTTGAAGTAGTTGTAAAAAATATGTCAAGGGGAAAAGTCATAGTGTTATAGACAGGCATTCAGTCGTACGTGACTTCGTGTAAAGTTTGAAGTGATGACCAACACTGAACAAGTACCGAATGTTTTTAGTCAAGCTAAATAAAGTAAAGTTAAATAAATTACGAGCAGGGCTTATATCTTGTTATAGAACCATGTTTAGATATGATAGTTGTCAATTGGTTTTGACAAAGTCAGCCGCAAATGTTGAAATAAAACTTCTGCATCTCGAAAAACCTAAAACTGTAAAACAGTTCAATAGCAATTACAATTAAAGTGTCTATTACCCTTTGGCGAATTTTGTTGATTTTGAATATTTTGAACTTCATTAGACGAATGGCAAAATTTTTTTTTTGATTCGACGTTATCTTCGTCCCGTAATTAAGCGTCAAAGTTGCCAAAATTGCCACGCCCTTTTGAACTGACCGAGTGCAAGGGAATTGGTGACTAATTTGTGTGCGTGTCGTTACACAAGTGACCAAGCTAAGCGCATATCTTACTTTCGATTGAAAAATGATGTTGGTCCCAAGAACATGAGGCAAACTTCACTTCTGGTGGTTTTGACTTACTTGTTCTACGTCATCATCACAATAATGCCAGTCTTTACAGTTTCCTTTGTACACGGCCAGTTAGCGGAGAGGGCGTGGCGATTTGGGCAACTTTGACGCTTAATTACGGGCCGAAGATAAAGTCGAATCAAAAAAAGGTTTACAATTCTTCTTGGGACGCTCTAAATATTGAAAATCAAAAAAATCAGCCGAAGGGTTATAGTCACTTTAAAATTACAATTAAAAGTCAGATATTTTCGAGTCGAAAACTTTTATAACTTCAAAGAAGCTTTAGAAGACAGTGTTTTTCAAATAAAATTTCATCTACGTTCAAAAAGCAAGAAATGAGGGTTTCAGTTGTTTTCATTCCACTGAATATTAATTTTACTTTGGGGTAAAATTCTCGATATCAATGTGAAAACAAACCAAAATCATGTACTTCTTTGCAACGGTAATTATCTCAAATAACAAATCACAGAAATTAATGATATGCGCCTGCGCACACCAAAATGATATGCACTTAAAAGCTGCGCACTCCAAGGTGATATGCGCCTGCCAGACTTAAATAATACGCGCACGCGCACACCAAGATGATATGGCCCAGTGCACACTAAATAATCCGCACTATTGCACACCAAAATGATCTGCGCCAAATTAATACGTGCCTGCGCACTCCAAGATGATATGTGCCTGCCCACACTTAAATTATATGCGCAAGGCTCACACCAAAATAACATGCGCACGCGCACACTAATTGATATGCGCCTGCGCAGACCAAGATGATAGGCGCCTGCGCAGACGTAAATGATATGCGCATCACGCACAACAAAATGATATGCGTATGCGCACTCGAAGATGGTATGCTCCTGCGCAGACTTAAATTATATGCGCACACGCACGCCAAAATGATATGCGCCTGTGCACACTAAAAAGATATGCGCACGCGCACACCAATATTATATGCACACGTGCATACCAAAAAGATTTGCGCCTGCGCAGACTTAAGTATATGATAGTGTACACCTAAGTTATATGCTAAAAGCTAAATCGTCTCCTGATCCAAGTGGCTCATAAGGCCGGCGCTTATCTCCGTTTTCCGTAGAGTTAACCCTCTCTCTCAGGTGGTGTTTTTCCACCCCCTCCCTCTCAGGAGGGGGGTGTATCAACCCCCCCTCCTTAATTTCGCTAATTAATTATCGATTGACTTGAAACTTTGCATGCACATAGCTAACTTGGTCATAATTATTAATCGATAATTAGTT
>JAOBYH010637303.1:0-21225 GCA_025403525.1 Umimayanthus kanabou
CACCCACTCCTCCCCTCTTTTTTCCTTTTGACCCACCAGGCATGACGTCAGACTCATCAGATTATCGATTTTTCAATCCATTTGCTAATCGATATTTGACCTTGACCTTGCTTTAACCAATCAGAAGCCAGGGTTTTGGCGCCAAAAATTTGAATGGACCAATCAGAAGCCAGCATTTCCAACCATCAAAACGGGTCTAATGTAGCGTATAGTACTACTGTGAGATAATAACGATTATGAAGATGGCACTGTATTAGAAGATGGTAGAGATTATGATGAAAATTGGTCTCCTCTTGAGGAAATGCTGAACACCTGACGGCCAATAGTATTCGGTACGAAAAATACTGATATTTTTAAAAAGGGATTTGTGAAATCCTTAATTTTAGCGCTAGATTTTAGTATAAAAATGAAAAATATTATTTGTTCGAACTGTTAAACCATTTGTATTTATTCCAAACCCATGGTGTTAGACGTATCGTTGGTATGGTGCTGCTACTCGACCCTTCATAAACTACCATTTTTCCCTCAGGATTGATGAGACTGCGCATTCAGCAGATGAGCCCAAGTTGGTGGTGTTCTATTCTATGCTAGTGTCACTCCTCAGCATGTTCTGCTCCAACTGCCATCATCCATCCCCGGGCGTGACTATTTAAAGGTGTGGCACAATGGCAACGGTTATTCAGACATGCGAGCTGTGTGAACCCAACAAACGTTTTCAGTGAAAAAGCCAACCATCTATCTGGAAAACGTAATGCTCAGTTTTTCCATCCTCATGTCAGAAGTAAATATCAGTAGAGTGCTACTGATGTTAAGACACATGAAGCTATCCTCAATTTAAAAAAACATTCATCAGCTTCAACACAATTCAATAAAAAACGAAATAATATATTTCTTTTACCTTATCTTGCACGTTCGCTTTCAAAGAGAAGATTGAGTAGGGAAAAGTAGCTTCTCGTAATATTCACCAGAGTGACTGAAAGTCAAAAGTGACCAACAGACCGGTTTGCACGCTTGTATGCTTCAAAAAACGACGCCAACACGCCCAAGTTTGCCCATGCACACAACTTAATCAGGAGAAGGGGGGTACCCCCCTATATAAACGCGTGTACACATGCACGCGTATACCAAACTGCTGACATGCTTTTCTTTTGACACTCTGCTTGGACTGAAAACAACCTCTCCAGGACAAATCCACCCAAACCAAGGTAAGCTTTTTTTCTCTTTTTCAACTTACAAGACAATTTTTATTAACCCTGACATTGTTTTGCAGAGAAAATGAGCGACGCCATTCAACCTGAAGCTATCCGCAACCTCTTAGGAGAGAAAATGCTAGTGTGAAGAAGTCACACAAGCTATCCCATCACCAACCGAACAGAAAGAAAAAAGAGTTTATATCCTTTGCTACATACATGAAAACTCTCCAATGACCACACCAGTCAAACAGCCGAAAACCCCTTCAGAAAATGAAATCATCAAGACAACTGCCACTAGTGAGAACCAACCGTCCACTTCTGCCACCGCAACCGATGAGAACCAACCTCCCACTTCAGCCGAAAATCCTGAAGAGCCCCCACAGAAAAAAATCAAATCAGATGAAGAGAAAGAGACCGAACCCCTCATCAGCTTGCCGTGCAGCATTTTTCAATGTCACCAAAGACCATGCCTACATTCATCAGATGTGCTATATGACACTAGATGATTACGGATGTACAAAAAGCCCGCTGCTGCCGCTGCCAAACCGAAATCAAACTTTCCAGAGATGAAATCAACGCCATCCGTGCAAGAAAGGGATTGCCCGTAGAAAAAATGGTAAATAACTACTTCCCTTATGATCAATTATTTCACATTCCTAATAATTACACTCTTCCCTGCTCATTTTTTCAGTTTGAACGTTGGAATTGCACTTCAAGAAACTTAACCATAAGCTTCATAAACGACGCCCAATACTGCTTTTCTTGCAACTCTGGCGCTAATGAAGACGTTGTCAACTGCCCAAAATGTACTTATAGAACATTCACTTACACGTGAGTCGATGTGTGCTGCACATGCGCAGACACATTTTACCTGACTGCACTTTCAAATGTAAAATCTGCAAAGAAATTTTTAACAACTTTAAATACACGCACTTGGACACTTTATTTGAAACGTATGAAGATGAAGAAATCACGTGCAGTTTTGACATTTTATTACCTCTTCACTTCTTTTATTTTTCAGTTATGCCCAAAGTGCAATTACTATATTACATAGTATATTGTAACAAGACATGATCTCAAACACGGATGTGTGACAATACCAGCCTTTATACACTGTAAAACTTGCAAATATTATCACTGTATCTACCCCTACACCAACCACTGTATGATCTCGGCATACAAAGTAGACCCCACCCCTTCCCTCGTACACCAGTGTGTCGAATTATGCTGCGGTTGGAGAAAACTGTACCACGTTGTCAACCGATTCCTTATAGACAACGTAGCCCCCTTATACTAGAACTGTTCACGGGTTAAACGACCTAGAAAACGAATAAAATATAAATTTCAACCAAATCGACTCCGAGAGTGACGACGGAGAATTTGTAACTGGATACGAGACTTACGAGGAAGAATTTATTAGGAATGATTTTTTCCTCTTTCTCTTCTGGCACGACACTGCGGCATGGAAATGGATGGTGCTATTTTAATATATCTTGAAACAAACCCCGTCCAACGGACTAAAAACGAACACTTTCAATGTAAAATATGCAAGCTAACTTATTGCAAAAACTATAACGTTTATGTTACCTCTTTTTTATCAAAACCTGCACAGCAAAATTGACTTTACAAATGACCTCATTGAATGCCTCATTTAAAATAAAATTTTATTTCTTTTTTTAGATTATAGGTGAAGAAAACTGCTGCGTCATTCAAATAAAAGCTCAACCACTGAAACGTTTCATTAAATCTAAATGCATTGACTGTCACACTCGGTGACTCAACTGCTATCACCATTGCTACAAACAAATTCACCTAGACCGTAGTGCTTGGTGGGAACACAATATTTTTATAGAACGATGGTTTCCTACATGTACCGATTTTTTTTTTACTACCTCTGCGCAAATTGCAACAAAAAATATTATATCACATATGATGTTGACGAGGGCTCGCATAAATATGGGTACAGATACGAATACCAAGACAACTCATAATTTTTTTTCCCTTTTATCTGCAGCTGCACATTCCTCTAGAAGCATGCCCAAATTGTTCCACCAATTCATTTTGGGACCGCATCTTGGAATTCAACAACCTAGAACACATAGACGTACTGTCAAACACTTTTATCATAGTATACGCGTGCAAAAATGTAACCATTTCTATCACATTACGTTCGCAAAAGGAGGAACTTAAAACAGTTTTTTCTTTACAGTTGCAACTACAAGGATGTCCTTTATGCCGCAGAATAACATCGGCTGAAATTATCAAAACCATTAAGGAACACCGCACACATAACACTTGCGACATTTGCCTAGCTTCTTATTGTGCTCCCATTAGACACTACTGTTCTATCATTCACAGTTCGACGCATGCCCGCAGTAATTCACTGTAAACCCTATTGTGAAATTTTAGAACTGGATAGATATAGGCACACCCTCTTTCCCAACTTTAGAACAGTTATCTGGTGCGCTGGTTGCCAACAAATTAGACACGTCATTTTCATTTTAAAACCGAATAGCGACGTTTACTATTACTTTTTCACACATTACTTTTCAGAACTACAAGATATATGAATTCCCATTCTGTAACACCTTTCTCAAAACAACTGCCGATGTAAGCACAGCACACACATGTATTTTTTTGTCAGAGTAGAATGCACCGCAAAATTGTCCGTTAAAAAATCTCTTTTTCTTACAGGTAATATGCATATGTGGAAAAGAAAAATTTGGACGGCCTGTAAAAATTAAATTTCATGAATATGCTTTCTGAAAAGAACAAAAGGCTTATTTCTATAGAATCTGCTGCAGCACCTGCGAGCTAGACGTGTACATTTCTTATTACCCTGACACAAAAACATCAAATTACGAATATGGGTACATAATTGCTTTTACACTGTATTCTTACTTTATATTATTTACAACAGATTGTACAATCTATTTGTGTGATCTCCATCGCAAACAAGCGTGGGCGAGATGGATCAATGCCATCAAACATGGTGTGAAGAGGGAAGACAAGAAGCGAGCTTTAGATGCATTTAGAGACATTGCCAAACCCGAAACATAAGGGGATTTTCAAAAGGGAGTAGAGACCCTGCAGCAAAAGAATTTTTGGCTGGAAAACACATGTTTGCAAAGATGGATGATAAAAAATTGGCTGCCCCCAAAACAGCTTTTGTTTGAATTCACTCACATATATATCTTTTTTACTGTCGAGTCTTTAAAATTTACTTTTTTGTGGCATATTGATAGCTTAAAATATACTATCAAGTTTAATTTTCTTACATTCCAAAAATGACCGTTGTAATATTGTCCAACATCACCGTTGCTGCTCTTAAATATCAAATACATCGTAATATAACCTCTATATCCGCCCAAATTCCAAGGATGTTTCATTTCCCCATTGTAACCTCTTTTACTACTTGCAACAGATGCGAATGCTGATTAAAGTGTGTATGGATTTCAGGAAAAAGCTTTTGTGTGAAAATTCTGTTTTAGAAAGTTTAAAGTTTCACAATCACCTATCTGATCTGAAAGCACAAACTCTACCCGAAAGGAGATGAAAAATACTACAGCAAGGCATGCGTGGAAAGAACTTGAGTACTGCGGTATCAACAAATTGAAGTTGCTTGAAGAGTTAGACACAAGTTCGCAATCTCCCAAGATGGAGTGGTACCAGTTTGGAAATGTAACTATCGTTCAGCCACTGAGATGGGCAAGAGAAAATGAAATTTAAGTATTTGAAAGTGGAACTCGCAAGTTTTCCATCCCATCAATTTCAAGGTTCTTGGCAGCATGATCAACTACGTCGCTTGCTTGATAACCTACCACAAGACCGTGTCTGTTGCATTCATGACTATTCCGAAAACTACTCATGTAATTATCAGAACGAAGCCCAATCGTTTTACTATCCACAGACCCAAGCATCTATCCACGTGATGAACCTAAATAGGTATGCCCTTGAAGCTATAGACAAAGTCCAGAGCTCCTTGGAGGAACTTGTCCTTGTAACTGAACATATTCTTGTAATATCACCCAGCTGTAAGTACGATCACCACTCTGTCCATCAATGTCGAGCACTACATGTAAATACCAAGTACCTGAAAGGCATCGACTACCCTATACATATAGTTCATGCACGAGTTCACCGACGGGTGCCCCGCACAATACAAGAGCCGGCATTGCATGGGAGATGTGAGCCTCTCCTCGACTGGCTTTGGTTTCTTCAAAAACTACAAAACAAGAGATGTCTTTATATCTGTATACTGTCGATTTGCCTACTTGAAACAATTGTCGAAACAGGATTCAACGGGTGAGAATGCAGTTTTGTAGGCGGTTGTTCTGCGAAAGGAGATCATTCTGGTTTAGCAATCTCAAAACTAACTTCAATAAGTAAAGGACGCAAGGTAAAATGCAGCAAATACAGGTGGTGATAACAACATGATGACCTCTCAGTCAATGAATGGGATGCACGAGAGGGGGTGTTTAAGTTGGGAGTTGCAAGATGAATGACGTTAAGATACTCGTATTTGGGTGTACGGGTGACAGGTAGCGCCATTTCTTGCCACTTTTCAATGACGTCATGGTTCCTACTGGAAGCTTTACCCGTTTTCCCGAACAAAACTCTAAAGTATATTACAACACAGTGAAATCAGGCAACATTAAATCCCCGGTACACCAAACAGACAACCCACAGGACTTGAATCATACAGAAAGTCGTACAAAACAAACAAACACACTCCTCAGTCCCCACAAAACAAGTTGCAGCGAACAACAGTCACCTTTTCAAACCCCTACACACACAAAATGCCTTCTCATTTGTCCCATTTGGGTCAAGCAAGATTTTTCTCTTTCTGCATTTTACTGCAGTTCTTCAAGACTAAGATGACACTCGAGCTTGGGTCGTCAAGAAGATCCTCTTTCAGCATTTTCTTTGTTATGAATCCAACTCCAGCTGCTATACCAACGAGAACAGCTGAATCTTATTAGATATTATTGTAACTTTTTTGATCAGAATTGATTGCCGTTTTATTTACGTTATTTTATTAGTCTCACAACTACACAAACTCAAAACAAGTACAAACTACACTACGAATAGGCAGAAGCTATGAAACAACGAGTACAACACAGACAATCTCCCAACAACCTCCTTATTACAAAACACAGCCCCTTCCTCCACACTTCCAATCGCACTGGGACAAAGTACTGACCAATACATCCAATGACTTGTGCAACCTTCTACGAAAACACCACGAAGAAGAACGGGACATACTCGAAGATACAATAAACCACTTGACGTCATGTTTAGGACTCACAGCAATGAAGGACCAACTGAAGCAATACATGAAGTTACAACTGACAGTAAACACCACAGCCACAACTCAGCACGGACCAATACACGACGCTATACAGGATTAGGTAGGTAGGTTGGTAGGTAGGTAGATAGCCTATAAAGGCATTCAAACTATATACTTATTCTTTTAGATATAAAAATAATACTTGCTAAATGTTATTAATTTAATTATATTGAGACAGAAGAAGACATGGAATGCGAAGACCCAGCTGCAACAACTCAATCTGTAACATGTTATGCACTACAGACTTTAAGAAAAAAAAATAACCATCATTTTGTTGGATAATGAACACAAAGACAAAGATATCAACGACATGTTATACGTTGTTTTTATGTGATTACGGAAATATTAAAGTTTCTAGAAGTTTCTAGAGAGAGTGTTTCTAGAGAAGCCTGTTGAAATATTGTTTCAAGATCTTTTGTACTTTCGACACACGAAGGAAATTAGTGGTGTTTTTCCAATACTAATGATCCCATGCATTATCCGATTTAAGGATAAAGATAACATATGCCGCCTTTCGTAAATTTATGAAGAGACAGGTGAGTTTCAAAATCATGCAAGACGTGTTTTCAACTGAGAGTTTATTTTACTATGTTTTATATATCTTTTACACCGGAGTGACTGAAGAGGATGCATACTTGGATTAACTGTGACTAGAAGTATGCAAGACTTTGAATTTTAGAAGTGAACGGGAAACATCAAAAAATCAGGGTGATACAGTGATGACCGATTTCAGGGTTTTAGTATAAGTCTTACTGACTAGATTAAAGTCCACTTTTGGACTATGCAATTGTTGCTATTAAATTGTTTTAATACAGGCCAAGTTTAAGAGTCATGTGTAGTGCACGCTCCATGACACAGCATTTCTATGGATTACGCCCTAGTTTTAGTTACAGACACTTGTAACACATTTCCCGCCTTTTCCCAAGGTTCTCGTAAAGCTATTGTTCTAAAAATTCAGCCACAGTTTCCTGGTACGATAGAAGTTACACTGTACTGTTCTCGCCAACTGTCAATGTAGCTGTTTTATCAGAAAAAAAAATTGCAAAAAGATACTTGATCAGAAATATTGGGATACCATAAAAGCGTTGCTTAGCATCAAGGACCAAGAGAAAACACGTGTTTATGATTGACATGCTTATAGTTGGACACTCAGTTTTTTAGCAATTGTAACAATGGCTTCATTGCCAGTCTTTACTGTTCATTGTCAGTCCTTTACTATACTCTGCCAGTTCTTGTACTCCTCTATGGCAATAGTCAAGGCTTTGCAGTGACGCAGTAGTAAACAACAAAAGTGATCCCGAACCTCTGCCTCCGAGTGAGTTGCTCACCGTAACCTCATCACAGAAATTGGAGGATAATCTGCGTTTGTACTGTAAGTACTTGCAAGTCAACGCAATCATATGTAATAGAGTCCTTTTTACAATGATTATATATGAACTTAGGCCTGGCCATTCTAATTTGAACAGTGACATGTACAAAAGCTGAATCTGCTGCATCTCCACTTTCTTTAAACTCAGAGGAAGACGTTACTAGTTCGAGTTTTAGTGATGATGATGATATAGGTGATGAGTTTCGAGGAACAAAAAAATTAAAGTGAGCGCGAGAGTCATGGATTGGTATTCCAGTAGTAGATACCAGAAGGAATAAATTTACGTAAGGTCTATCAGTTGAACAACATTATGAAGAACGAGCTTACGAGCCAGCTGCTGTCATCAGCCACTCACCAATATACCCAGCTATTGTCAACTTCATCCGCAATGCTGCAGCGTTGTCCTTCGTCATCAGCCACTCCCCAACAAGCCCAGCCGTCATCATTACATCAACATATCTTCTCTCACAGAAATTTGTTGTTTCGTGTCTCGTCAGCCAAAAATAGTTTTGTACTAAATCCTTTAGAAAATGTATTGCTCAGCGAAATATTTCAGACATTAGAAAAATATTTGTAGTTTCATATGTCGGACTTTGTTTCCATGTACTTATGGTAGCAAGGTTACTTCTATACATTTGCTGTTAAGGATAAGAATTATACTCATGGGAAAAGTTATAATTGTAGCGTATTTTGACGGTTAGCATAAAAAGAAGCTTCACCGGCATTTTTATAATAAAAATATTGATATCGTGTTCAACAGTAGAAAACACATAAAAAGGTGCATTTTAGTCAGTACTGATAGTGAGGCCTGCAACTGTATGTACGTGCAAACTTGGAGGATTAAAGAAGATTCAAGCTAAACTACTGCGTCTGGAAAGTTTCTTGAGCTATCCCCGTAAGTAATTATGGCAACTGTGCTGTAATATTGCTCTTCTTCTGCGATCTCTTTTACGTTTACGAACATTGGACAACAACTTGGTGACTACAACTGTTCACGCCAACCGCATGAAGCCGTACCATGACCCAAATGATCGAACAATTCTACCCCCAGACTTGGACAATGCCGATGATCCATACTTAAAGAATATAGATCTACCGCCAGATAGCTTTACAACAGTTAATGATATGGAAGAAAAAGACAGCCCTTCATCCAGCACAAGTAGAGCATCTGAGCCAAACCACGAAAAATAGAACTCCTCCCCACCAACAAACACCACCGTATTCCAAGAGCAAAACGATGAATCAGATGTATACAAAGTTGAAAAATCCTGAAGAAATGCAAAAGGAAAGGAAAAACCGAATATTTTTAGTGAAATGGGATGGTTATTCAAACAAGTATAAGTCATGGGAACCCGAAGAGAATTTTGTTGATGTCAGTTTTCCTCTTAATCTTTGATAGGTACGACAATGGGTTGGATGATATCATCGACAATCTGTGTAACAGCATTAATAGCCGCACAAGACTTCACAATGACAATCACAAATTCAAATTGGGCTATACACCGCCGTGTCAAAGCAGTGTTGTTCACAAACAGACAATCTAAACACGGATTGTAAAGCAAGTTACAAACAGATATAGTCAAAAATTTTATGATACAGTATTATTTCAGACGTTTATGCAAGTGAAGTCCCTCATCATTTCCGTTTTTTGCGGGAGCAAAAACATCGCAATGAAGGGGGTGTATGTGATGACGGAAATACTGGGAATTTGTAGAAGTTTCTAGAGAGACCTGTTCAAACATTGTTTCAAGATATTTTGTACTTTGGACACACGAAGGAATAACTAATGATCCACACGCCGCTTTTGCATGAACTTATGAAGAGACATGTGAATTAATCATGCAGGTCGTTTTTCCAATTGAGAGTTTATTTTACTATGTTTTACATATCTTTAACACCAGAGTGACAGAAGAGGATGGATACACAGGTTAACTGTGACTGGAAGTGTGTAAGACTTTGAATTTTAGAAGCGAACGGGAAACAGTAGAAATCAGGGGTGTTTTAGTGATGACTGATGTCGACTTTTTAGTATAAGTCCAACTGACAAGATAATAAAATGTGAGGCTAAGTTCACTTTATGACTATGCAATCTTTGTTATAGATTTCATTGTTTTCCGACACCCGACTTTTAGGTACACTCACGTCAGAACCCTTGTACCCGCAAAATAATGTTCACACCTACGACGTTGTGATTTTATCAGTTGTAAAAAAGAGCTATATACTTAAATTTGGTATAAAAAGAGAAATGCAATTGTGTAGCTTTTACAAATGGGAAACTATTGGAACAAGATGTTTAATATACTTATACTTCATTGTAGAACGATTGTTACACTACAACTCGTTTTCAAAAAAATAGCCAAAAGAAAAGAGTTTCCGGACCGAATTCCAACTCTTTAACATGTTTCACACATTACAAGTGAAAAGAAGCAGAAGCAATAGCACTCTCAACCTCACTTTCTTGATCACATTCCAGATTTTTTTTTGTTGCATCATATCCGAGTTTCTTCAAAGATTTTACACGGCATTTTAGATTTTTAAAAAAAAACTTTGGAAGGCTTTCCAGTGTTAATTACATTCATGCATGGAATTTCTTAATTTCATGAAGGCGTCTATTTGGAAGTTGATCACTTGACACCTAAAGCAACCTCACGTACTGCTTTGTTAGTATTCCATCGAATTTCTTCTTATATGAAGTTCTTTTATTGATGGCGAACTTTAGAGCAACGAACAACTCCCTTGATTATCCGCCATCGCTACCGAGTGACAATGGTCAGCCAGATCAACCTGTGATTTCGCCTGTGTATGTGATGCTCGCTGTAATGCCAACTGATGAAGTTGCGATGCCCATGTGAAGAGGGGCCTCCAGCTTCAACTCCTTCGAGGAGGATCACACATTGAACATTTGTTCATTTGGAGAAACGGGAGAGGACTCCAATAAGAGGCCATGCCTGGCATTGACTTAACAACTTGGGGGCGGATGCGGGAAGTCAATTTCTCCCACATCCACAATGGGAGACAAATGAGGGATTTGCAATTTTTTCGCAAGTTTTTTTCTTATTTCTGTTTTTAAACTAAACTTCAAAGTATCGGAATGATAATCAAGACACAGCTCATTACTACATGAAGGTTATTTGCAAATTAAATAACCTGTGTAACTTGCCGATCATTTCGCTGCACAGCACCCTCCCCAACCCCCCAAGATTCCTCTTCACTCTTTGGACAAGATCACCTAATGGATTTTTTTTAGTGGTCATTATATGTGTACGTGATGAGAATGAAAATTTGCTTTAATCATTATAATCATGATGTTGACTACTCGTATTTTTTATCTATTTGTGAGAAATTACTGGACAGGCCCATTTTTAACTGTTCTATACACAATATAGAAAAATTGTATTGGTGATAAGAATATACGACTTCTTAATACAACATTTGAAATACTTTTTGCAATAATTTCCCTTTCCTACAATCCTCCCTTTCCCAGGCTACACTCTTCAATCACATAATTCCTCTTCACTCTGGGAATAAGAACTTCATGCATTTTTGTTAATGGTAACTGTATTAATGATATTGACTATTCTAATACATACATTAACACCATTATATCTTTGAAGAACACTGACATTTAATTTAATCTGTCCAAAAGTTTTTAAAAAAGGATAATACGTTCAATAACTAGAAAAGCATGCGGAGTTGTATGCACCACTATTTCAATGAGGAATTTTTTTAATGTTTTCTCCTCTCAATTTCTTTAAAAAGGAAAGTTTTCGTAAATCCGAAAAAACGGGAGAGAAAGAAAATCAAAAGGGAAGCTAACAAAATGAAAAGAAAGGAAGAAAATAGAAAGAAAGAAAGGGACAAGAGAATAAGAGAATATTTGCATAAAATTGTTCACGGACTCAGAACCACTGGCTTTGGAACGGCAGCAGATGGGCAGTTTAGTGTTCACTGCCAGCTTATTCCGTGGCGAGTGTTACTACTTCCTTTCAACTATGCGTTTTTCTAGATTTGGATTCCCTTGTTACATCGGCTTATGGTGGACTGTCATATATGGACTTCCATATTGTGAACGGCTGTTAAAAGAACTAAAGGAGTAAGGAGCAAATGATGATTGGATATTGGAGTAACCAGAGACTTGTATCATTTGAATCGTCTGAGATTATTTTCTGACATACTTACGCTAAAAATGGGAGCAACAAATGTTCTAATGATCACCTGAAACTAATAGTGCACTCAGCGCCATATTTCTTAAAGTTTTGGATGTCTCACACTTTCACCTTTTGACAGAAAGTGTCACATTCCGCGCTCATCTCTAATGTTATACAAAGAGTTCACTCCTCTGTCTCAGATGAAGCAAAACATGAATGTTTGTATGGTCGTGGAATAATGTGAAAAAAATATAATTTCATACTCAATTATTTTTTTAACTGTTGAAAATTGTATCAAAGCAGTAGGTTAGGAGAGTGTTGACTGCTACGAGAAGAGCAAACGAGTGAACGCTGCTAGCAAAAACGGGCGATATTATGAAAAAATGAGAGCGTAAGAGCATACGTGCGCATGCATAATGCGCGCATGTTAGGGGGTACCCCACTACCCCTCGCTAAACACCATTCATAAAGGCAATTCTAGCTCAACTCAAGTTTATTGGTCGAGTACATGCTGTCCTTTGGCTTTGTATGCGGATTTATTTGTATTAAGTATAATACTAGTTGTTCTCAGTGCTGCCGTTTTGCAAACTTACATTTATTGAGCTGCTATTGAGGCGGTGTTACATGATTGTCGGCTGAAGAACTGTAAAGACTTTGTTCATTTGAAGTCTAGATGCAGTTGATTTCCGCATTTTCTTCGTTTGAAATGAGAATGTTATCAGATTGGATGTGAGTATTTAGTTTAAATTTACATGAACTATTTTGAACTGCAGATTCATCAGTTGCTAATCTAGCTTCGTAAATTTGACACTTCCTAGCACGTCTTTCTTGTCTGATGCTCAGTTTCAGAACGGCCATTTTAACTTTATAGCCGTTTCTCTTTGTTTCGGAAGTTTTTGGCTTCGCTTTCCTTCAGAAGCCGAACAATTACGATTCAAGTGAACCGCAGTAATTATAAACACGTGGCTGTTCAAATAGCAACACAATAATTGAATGTAGTTTCGCAACCCCACAATGCTATCAAATTGCATTACGAGGGCAACACCATTTCCATCTGGGTCATCTGGAAGTCCGAGGTTATTTCTAACATGCGAATCAAACAGAACTATCTGATTCTTTTGTAAGAGCCATCACATAACCATGCAGGACAAGTGAAGCCCGTGCTTTGGGGCATACGTAATCATCATTGAAAGATCGATGCAGCGTTTTTTTTTGTTTCTGCATTGTGCATTGTCAATGTGGTGTTTTGTGGCATACGTAATCGCCGTTGAAAGGAGGCCAGAAACGCGTGTTTTCAAGCTGTAGACCCGATTGGTTTAAAGATCAAATTCAGGGGGACCAAGATCAATATCAGGGGGGACTTCATCGTTTTGTAAGACGAACCAACCATATATGGAAATCAAATCGACTTTCTGCTGAATAGGATGCTGCCTACGCTAACGCTCCGGCAGCAATCACAATGGTGCACAACATGCTGAAGCGAAGTACACAAGGCTTAAAAACTACAAACTTTCGTCACTTGCCACGTACACGAAAGGCGCAAAGTGCACGATATTTTTTTATGAAATCCAAGTTCAAGGTAAGTTAATTGCATAAAAATTCTGTTTGTAGTTCAACTACGTCCGGAAATTGAAAACCGGGTTTGGGAAACTTCCTACTTTTCGCGTATTATCATTTAATGAAAAACCATGTGACGATTTTAACCATGTATTGTGTCAAGGCAATTTAAAATAACTATTTTTTAATAATTCATGAGTTTACGAAGTGTTTTTCTGCCCAGCTATGCAAAAATAATTGTCAAACTGAAATTATTTTATCAGTAGCGACTCTTTAAAGTTGGCCCAAAATCACCCCTTGAACCAGGCCTTCCCAGGTATCCGGACAGCCAGAACTTAAATCGCTGTGTGCTTTCGCATTTTAAATTATTTTCACAAACTAATACCCATTTCGTGACTTGTACATGAATACCCTTCATGGCACAAAAAATGAAGAAATTTCAAATTTCAAACCGACAACAACTGTACCAGTTTTAGGGAGACGGCCTCTTAAGGCGTATATTCCTCAGAGAATGGCACACCAGTACCTGAAGTATAAGGATGAAAAAGGGACGGCTTTTGATTGGGTCTTGTCTAAGGGGGATACACACAGTTGAAAAAGTAGACAAGCATGAGTAGTAAGTATAGGTGGATTAGGGAAATAACGGTCATTTCTGGAATGCGGATAATATTACTAAAATAGGTTCATATTACACGGTATTATATTACTCAACTGCCGTCTCTGGTATGTTATTGTTCTAGGATGGTCAAACGTAAAGTGTCCGTGAGACGTCGTAAGACTCACCGCAAGACACGTAAGACACCGATAGCACGCCGTAAGAATAGTCGCAAGAGGTATCGCAAGCAGAGAGGTGGTTCATTCGGAAGTGATTTGCGTACGATATTTTCACCCTTTTTCGGTTGAAACCCTTTTTATCTATGAAGACCCGACGCAGACGTCGTATGCTACAACATCGCCGAACTTGTCGTAGCAAGCGATACCGTACGCAGAGGGGCAGAGGCGGCATCGATGACATCGTTCAGACAGCCATACAATTGTTACCTATCGCACTGGAGTTAATATAACATCACGCTTGCGCGAAAGACTTCATTTTGCGAAGAGTGTGCGCATATAAAGTCAAGATGGTCAGGCAAAAGACAACAGTTCGTCGCCGTTACAGACGCAAGCACAAGGATTACAGCAAACACAAGAGGTACAAGACACCGGGTTTGGTCCGCTACAGAAAGAGGACAGGGCGCCGCGGAAAGTTGTTCGTGCACGCCCGATCAGGCATCAACAGTCAAATCGGTACGGGGCGCTTCTGACGGTGATGATTGGCACCAGAAGAAGCGACTTTCACAGGAGAATGGACACCACTCACCGCACGTTTTATAACGGTGTGGACGAGTTGGAAATGCATGAGAATCAATTTAACTATCGACAAGATGACTACGACATGGAGATGGAGAGGGCAGAGTACCGTAATCAGGCGAGGCCTTATCATCCTCCTTTCAGACCTTGTGAAGTCGATCCAGAATGGACCTTTTCAACCCAAGAGAATCTTGAAGGAATGGTGGAGCCGGACCTACATGCGCTTCCTCCAAATTATCGACCATTTAATGTCATGTGTGGGACGGGGCCAACAAGATTCAAGTTCAAGGACAGAGTCTTTTACAACACCCGGCGCGGCGAGAGGCGGTTCATGAACAGGATGTGGCACAACTATCCACCCGATACCCCCGGAAAGGTATACTCCGTCGTACCCGGATTCTACCCACCCATCTACGTCTACGACGACGGCGAGCCGATCGATTTCAACAACTCATTCTTTGACTCCATCCCCTGGCCCGAGCTGCAAGAGGATTACCGTCCACTCATAGGAGAGAAACTGATCATGGGAAAGTACATGAGCACTGAACCTGAGAAGAACATTACCATAGAAATGGCCAAGGCCGTTCTATCCAAGACGGAATACGGACAGCGCCAAGAGGAGATCCTAAGAGATCTACATCACATGTAAAACTTACAAATAAAGAATACAGAGACGTTGATATGCGTATTGTGATTTTTTCATGTATGCGGGTGGGTTTTTTTACATCTCTTTTCATTTGGTGATGACCTTGAGCAACTTGTTCACACCAAATTCAGCACCGGCCCCCAGAGCGGCTTTACCAGATGTTTTGGCTATGGTCTTCACCATCTTGCTTGCAGCTTTCTTGGCCACATTTCTTGCGGTGACTTTGAACAGGGAACTCAGCAACCCACGACCCACTTGCCTAAGAGATAGAGTAAATTCATGTTAAAAAGGTAATCACTACATTACATCAAACTTTTTTTTAATTTCACATATTATGGACACGTCTTATTGACAAACGGATACAGGGACGTGACACGTCGATCGATCCCGCGCATCCTTCATCATCTTTTTCACATCCACCACCTAGAAAAGATACACCCGCTCGCATAATCAAAAAACATACCAATCAACCATATCAAAAACAAATACAACAACAACCTAACAAAAAACTGAAAAAAATGATCAACCAGCGTCGCCTCCCTCGTTATCCACCTCAGCGCCTCGGCCAACTTCACTATCTAGCAAAAAATCAAATAAAATCACGTTTTAAAATAAGATATCTAACATAAGCCGCTACATCATTTCCAGCTTTTTTAATCTAAAAAAGAAGAATAAAAAACACAGTCCAGATGAATGACATGACACATTCACAGTCTACTTGCTGTTCATGCGACGCCTCTTACGCTCAGCTCTCTCTTTCTCTCTCACAACCTGACTATCCAGCAACTGATAATCAAAAAATGGATCCGACTCCACCTCGTCCCCATTCTTATTCTTCTTGATAACCGTTTTCTTGCCTCTAGAAATCAACCAATCATAACAACGTTTTCAAGCAATCAAGTTGATTTGAGGTATGTTTGTTCATTTTTTTCACAGATTGGTTTGATTTTTTTTAGCTAATAGAATATTTTGATGAAATTTTTTTAGAGAATGGCCGAACACGTATTCAACAGCGACAACGAAGTTACTGAGATTCTTGAATGTGACGAGGTGGAAGAGAGGCCAGTTTCTGTGACCGCATCCACACCGAAGTCGAGCGACAAGACCGTATCTCCAGCGACCAACAATGGAGAAGCAAGCGGTGAGAGTGTGGCAGCTGCTACTCCAGCGAACGGTGCAGCTTCTGCTGGTGCAGCTCCCAAGACAACCAAGAAACGGACGTACACCAAGCATGCCTCTGCTGCTTCCGCGTCCAAGGACGATGCAGATGAGGAAGAAGTGGTGAGACATTGATTTTGCAGATGTTTTTTTATTTGCCCGATAGTTGTGATGGTTTGGGGTAATTTGTCGCTTTGTCATTTTTTGTAGTTTGTTGTGATGGCTGCAATGTTTAACAAGCACGATGAGAGGAATGTGATGAAGTTTGCCGATGTCCCCCAGGAAGAACCGTTTAATATATTGAATTATAAGAAAATAGATGACATTTCAAAGTACGGGGACAGGCATGTTTTTGAATTGGAGAATAACCATACCTCGGTGTTCAGGGCTTATGTCCCGCAGAGGCTGGCAAGAGAGTATGTGAAGTATAAGGAGGAGAATAAGGGTCAGTAGGATAAACCAAAAGGAGCTTCTTCACAGAACTTGACTGCAACGCGATTTAGAGCAAAGTGAACAACGCAACACGCCACAGCGCCTATATAACCCTCAAAACGACCCCCGCACACCCACTTTGCCCATGCGCAGAATCCTATTAAAATAGGGGTAGGGGGGTACCCCTAAAACATACACCCTACGCATGCGCACGCGCGTGAGTCCTCAGACCACACATTCCCCCACGTTCAATATAGGGCATGACGCATTTTCACCCATTCACTCTTTCAGAGTGCTGTCCTGTGAACACCCCGCTCGTTTGCTCGCTTGAAAAAAGACACAGACAAGAGAGTAAGTCGATTTTTTTAACCGCTTTCATTTCCTTTACATCAATTTTTTTCTTATACATATATACTAATCTATTTTGTCTCTTTCAGAATCATGAGCGACTCTATCCTTCCCGAAAATGCTCGCCAAGAATTGGCTACCAAACTTGCAATGTGCGAAGGAACGGAAAAACGTGCAGTCAAGGACAAGAATGACGACCGACAATGTTGCCTCATTTGCCACAGGTTGGACAACTCGCCCGCTACGTCCCCCGTTAAAAAACCCTTGCAAATGCAGACCCTGTCGCAGCCGATACTCACGAAGCAGGAACTAGCGCAGAGGCCACCACTAACGACCAACCGTCCACCTCTAACGATGAACCCCCCGCTAAAAAACAGAAGACAGCCAACGACGACGAACCGCTCATGCCCATCCCCTGCCCCACATGCAACGTCGCCGAAAACATCAAACAAATCCACCAGTCTTGCTACGACAAATGGATGTTGACCGACATAAAGAAACCGAAATGCCCCCACTGCCAATCCCCCATTGTGCTCACTCGCGAAGACATAAATGCCATGCGTGAACGCGAAGGCCTCCCTGTTGAAAAAACGGTAACTACAACCTTTAATTCTTTCAACCTCTTTCGTTTACCTAAACAATATTATGCCGTATTTTCATCCTTTTCTCTGACTGTACCAAAATAAAATTTCTCTTTTTTCTATCACACAGTACACTTGCTGGGTATGCTGTTCAAGAAACTTAACCTTTTGTAAATTAGATTACTATGGTTTTTTTTGTAACGACTGCAGTAACGAAGACCTTATCAAATGCCCAACCTGCTGTAATTGTACCTTCCTTTACCATGTCACCCTTAAGATGTATTGCACCTGCGGTGCACACCGCCTACCTAGCATCACCATCATTTGCAATCATTGCAAAGACAGTTTCAACAATTTTGATTACTCACACCAAGACGACTTTTTTGAAATTTACAATAACGAAAACACTTTGTGCAAATTTTAAAAAATTTTTATACGTTTTTTCCCTTTCAGTTATGCCCACAATGCCATAACTATGTCAGCGAATATTTTGTTACCAGACACGATCTCGTTCACGGGTGCATAACAATTCCTGTCTATGTACACTGTAAAACCTGTAAATACCACTATGCCATATACCCTTATACCAACCGCTACATGATCTCAGTATACAAAATCTCCCCAGACCCGTGCCTCTTTCACCAATGTGTAGAGAGTTGCTGTAAATGGAAAAAATTGTACGACGACATTATCAACGAATTTCTCATTGACAACATGACCAACACCAAAACCATACGCGGTCTCTCTGACCTGGAAAACGAATACAATATACACTTTCGTGACTCGGACACCGCTGACAATTGGGAAGAAATCCCCGGGGAAAGGAGAACCGCCACCACCAACGAGGAATACCCCGACATTGTTTACGAAACTGATGAAAGTGAATTCACTTAAAAAAATTTTTCACTTTTTTTATAGATCACTATTGACGGATTAAGCTGCCTTGTTGTGTCCCCCCACGATCCACCACACAAATCTTACAAAAAATCTAAGTGTTTTAGATGTCACATCCGTAACAACCGCCACAACAAATTTTACAAGTGCGAAACGGAAACTTTCCAACATAGGAACACCTATAAAAACGATTACAATTTTTCAGTAACTAGATGGATAAATTTCGGCGTTACGATGTACATTTACTTTAAATGCCTATATTGCAAAGAACAATATCGCACCTGTTACGACGTGACATACAGGCCCCAATTAGATTACTATTGTCTGGGATATGAATATGAAAACGAGTTTAAACAATAGTTTTTTCCTTTTTTTCAGTGCCGTCGATGCAAACCACTTTCAAAACCGCTAGGATTTATCTCACCAAACAGTTATTTGCATCACTTCAAGCATCTGAGATTGCCGATAGAATAGGAAAAAAATTTAGAGTGATTAACGATTGTCCGACTTGCAAAAAACAAAATTGCATTGATTTTATGCAGACCAATGACGAAAACACTTACTTTTTTTATGTTTACTAAAATAAAAAACTCAACTCTTTTCAGGAGCGGTCCTGGATTGCATACGAATGCTCAAACTGCCCAGCCCACTTAAAAAAATTCGACAACGGACAAATAGACATTATACGCAAATGTATTTTCTGTGGAAACGATATGTATCTCAAAAATTCAATTTCATTGTAAGTATGGAAATTATATCAATGTTTTACATGTCACGGATCGCTCTATAGACGCCCACATAAAGACTGGAACGAACACACTACCTTGAGATGCCCTAGAACAAACTGTAATGGGAGACTAACTCGCATCCACAGAAAAATAATGCTTTAAGTAATTAATCTTTCTTTTACTTTTAGGTTCAATGCATTTGCGAAAAAAGAAAATTCGGAATATCCGCTAGAATATATTGTCACGAATACACTTTCTTAAACGATGAAAGCACCTACCTCTATAGAATATGCTGTAACAGATGCTATTTAGACATTTATCTATCTTATAACCTTGCCACCGGCAACACCATCTACGAATATGGCCACATTCCTAAACGCGACACCCTGTTTCCATTTGGCATGATTGTTAATAAAAACCACTACCTGTTCTCCTCCTTCGTTTATGCCTTTGACCTACATCTAGCCAACTTTCACCCCGGCGATTACTGGTTTATCCAAAACTCTAAATCAACTCTCCCCCTTTCCTCTACAGACGGCACCAGATGAAGCACTGGTAGCATACTATCAAATTAAACTATTGCTCAAATTTAGACTGAACGTGTACTTTGGCAAACTTCTTTTTAAAACTAACGGGTACGAAAAATGCATATCTTTCTAGTGCTATGGGTATTGCGTTCACGCATGTGACAAATCACACGTTTCAAGATTATGCAAAATCGTTGATACCACACGATTTCAATGCGACTCTTGCAACAGCACATGGATTGAACTTAACACGTCACCAATTGGCACACCACCATACGAAGCACGCAACATTTGCGGACCCATGAACACTAATTTTATTTTATCTACTGGGACAATGTAGCAAAGATGAGGATCTGTCCGAAATGTTCCAATCACACTGTGTCTTGGCAAGACATTGTCACACACAACTTAGACATCGGAACACTAGCGGTTCCATAAAAAAAGAAGCTGTAACGAAATTTAAAAAATGAATTGTAATAAAAATTGTACTTCTCTTACAGATTGATTTGCACTGTCTGTGTTGTCGAACCTACTTTTACCTTATTAAACACCCGGACATTTACGACTGTAACTGTCAAGGTTTCAATCACCACATTACAACATGCAAATTCGGTTGCTACGAAATCGAAGCCCTCCCCTTATATTAGTTTCTCTTTTTTTATTTACAGGGAAAACCCATTGACAAGATATGCTTTTGGTGTAAATCTAACTTCATCACAACCAACTACCCCATGATTTACTATTGCCAATGCCATCATATGGTGTACATTAACAGAGGGATCACTTGCGAATTAATTAGACCCCCCGGCGGAAGATATGGTAGAACCTTAGAAGACGTCTTAACTGAAATTTATTCATGCCGCTGCATGAAAGTTCAGTGTAACTCAGTGTTACACTATTGAAAAAAATAAGAGCTTTTCTAGTCAACGACGATTTAATGGCAA
>JAOBYH010637415.1:0-13314 GCA_025403525.1 Umimayanthus kanabou
GCATTGCTGAAAAGCGAAACTGTGTTGATCAATGTCATGGCAATAGAAAAATTGACCTGAGATTTTAAATGGGCATAGTCACAGTTCTGTGCATGATCGACACTTGAGCCGAAATCTGACTGCAAGTCCGGTACTGGCGGAGGACCAATGGGAGTATGAACCAGCGAAAGATTGAATTTAACTGCTTGTGAGTATAGATACGGCTGTTGAACTTGAGGCACTGGAGTAATTGGGGGTGGAGAAAAGTGATGTGGTCGTCTCTGAACTGAGTGAAAGGTACAGAACCACACAGTTGCTGGCTGGCCCGTTTGCTGGAATCTGAGCTGATTCAGCCTGCTGTTGTGGTTTGAGAGGGACCGCTTTGAGTACGCTTCTTCCTTGAAGCACTGTTCTCTGCTCTGTACATTGCGCTTTTCAGGTTTTTTGCAAAGAACTTCAAAACCAGTGTCAAACTAGACCGGTCAGAAAATATTAATTTTCCTGAAGTGTATAATCCTAGTGCCTACAACTGGACCAATGTCATGCCAATGACTTTCATTCCTAGGCTCTTCACGAGTACTTTCAGCTCCTTTAACTCTCGCACTTTATCATCAGAAATGTTGCGGTTATTCAGAACTATGACGGGAATCATCTACCTGTTACCCTTTCTAGTTCTACAGCTGTTGCTGCAAACTCTCTATTTAACTTCATTATCTGCTCATATCCCTCCAGATCCCATGCAAGAGCAAACAGTCTGCTCTGGTGTGTTTCTACCCTTGAGATGGTTCCCACACTCTTTCTTTGCCACCGCCAGGCCGACATTGAGGAATTCCAACTCTTCTCTGAGGTGTTTTTTAAGGATTTGGACACCTTTACTGATTTCAGAATCTAGATGGTGGTCTTTCAGGCCAATGCTGCTGCAGAACAACAAATGCCTCGTACGCATTGTAAAGTTTCTGAAGCTTACCATCTTCGAGGTCAACAACACCTGACCATTTGCTACTGACACTTTCCATGAGATCTTTGTTGACATCTGTGGCTTCACCTTTTGATCCACCATCGCCCACTTTTGTTGGAGTTATTATTTAATGGATGAATGGCAGCTCGTAAGCTATCCGATGAGTGACACTTGTTCACTCAGGTGCAGTGTTTGTTGCGTTCTATTATTTTTTCCCTCATTTAAATATCCTCACCATTCTCCTATTCACGATCACAATTTCATGTGTTGCTCCTGCTTAAGATATAAATATACCATCGATGTATTCAATACAGTATTTTCAAAACTCGTGATGATGATACAGAGGCCTCATGTTAATGGTGCTCACTTGGCCGCGTGCCAAAACAAATCTTCTATGTTACCTTCGAGCTGGATTTCTTAATCGGCTTAGCAAGAATTTCTTCACATTTACAACTTGGGAATTCAGATGCCTTGACAACCTCAACTTCATCGCCATCGCTGATACTTTCTACCTCCCATGAACTCAGTTATATTTACACAGTGATAATAGTTCATATATAAAAATAAAACCCAGGCAGTCAAGGTGAGAAAGACTAAAGCCCCTCCTCTCTACCCAGCCCGAATAGTTGATCAGGTAATCAAGATGATGCCTTTAAACTTACCTATTGGGCTGAACCTGGACAATTTCACCAAACCAAATCAATTTTGCCGTATCTTTGATCTCACAACATTCGCTGTTAAAAGATGTTACATAAATTAAAAGAGTCAACATAAAATAGTGAGGTTATATCGTGGTTATTATTGTAGGATTATTATGAAATAACTGAGCAGCCATTTTAGAACACTTTGAGAAGCCCATCGAGTGCAGTTTGGTATCACAAGCCTTCGAGTGATCAGTACAAACCATCATTGTCACCTTGCCTTTGCCCATTGCCCGAGTGAGATAATCACAGATGTCCAGAAGGACAGTGACAGTGAATTGACCCTTCCTAACGCGAGAGATGGTCGAGACAAAGAGACTGTTTATCGATATAGGAGATGGGCTGCTTCAGAACCAGCCACTCAAATAATTTCGATAGTGCAGTTCTCAACAATCTCCTGTCAGCTGCATCTGTCCATTCCTCCTGGCCTTGAGATACATGGCCCTGGCAGACGCCCAACCTTCAAACTGTTCTGTTCCAGTGTCAGTTTTCTTCACTGTTCAACTGTTCCATCAATTCGACTATCCTTTCATCTTTCTCTTTCAACTTCACCTTATAATCCATCAGTATTTTTACCTTTTGCTCTATTTCTTTATCCAGCTTGGCATTCTTATCGTCACGATACTTAATTCTTATATTTACATTTCTTGTTGACAAATGTTCGAGTTTCTCAACTGCAACTTTTAATTTCCCAGACAAACATTTCTATGTAATTTCATTCTTATTTCCGACTTCAATATTCGTATTTGTGACATCTGTGCCTCCTGTACTGCATAATAACTAACCCCCATGCTTTTCTAAGATTGTGTTGAATAAAATCTTGAGGCAATGGAAAACTACTTAGTTTCCACAACAGATGGCGGACTTTCGGGAATCTGCAAAAATCCCCCTGTGTTGCTCCAGAAAGTGCAGGTTGTAAAATGTCGACATTATAAAGTTACTTACGATTCATCCTGCATTTAAGTATACGGTGTAGTTTCCTTGCGGCGCGCCGGCTCTGTAATCGCATTGATGATGTACTTTACCTGCATCTTGTTTTGAAAAAGATATTTGTAATTAGTAATAACAATAAAATGTACATATCACTCACATTTTGTACTGTTCGCGCTACTAAACAATTTTTAAAAAATCACTTGAATGTCACTGTGATAGTACGATAACAAGGAATGATACTTTTTAAAAAGTTAAAGGGTCTGAAGGATGCATAAGAAACATTGTAAATGAAGACTAGACGGACTGAGTCCTCGTCATAGAGCTATTTATTCAAATCAGTCAGTTGTTCAAGAAAGTAAAATGAGCACAAAAGTTATTTACAATCTCTTAAATGTGTTAACCTTGCCAGGATTTTGCTCCAAAGCAAATGAGCTGGTGTTATAAACAGCAGCGATTTAAAGATACGCTATATATTCTTTTTTGCACTGCGAAATTTATGAGGGGAACATTGGCTAGAGTTTCTCATTTTAATGTTACGGTTGGCATTCAAAAATATCTGAAATATCAGTTGTTAGACTTGCTACAGGTTTGTTTTCGGCGATCAGTTCTTTCTCTCGCGCATTAATCTTAGAGATTAAGTCAAATAGAGATAACTGGATCTCTTTGGGTTCGATCATTATCCAAGTCTCTGCTTTCACTTGTTTTCGCAGTTTCTAATTGGTCTTGATCTTGTTTTCAAGTAGTGTTTGGTTCAAAATTGTTACCTATTATGGTTGGGTAAAAGAAAAAATTGAGGTACTTTAGGTTGGATAAAAGGAAAATATTATATAGAAATGGTGACACTGTGACAGATTTCAAATGTGGGTATTTGTTGAACAAATCGTCGTAACGGATTTTCCGTGTGAAGTAAAACAGAACGATTTACCTTATTAAGCAGATCAATTTGCACTTTGAAGTCGCCACTGATACAGGAAAGAATATCAATTTCCCAAATTGGGATTTTCATGTGTTATTGGGTTGTTTTGTAAATTCCCAACAAAAACCCCAAAGTGATTCAGATTGGGAACGTGAGACTATTCCCAACGCCTGTTTTGTTAGGTATTTCAAAGTCCCAAACTTGGGTATTCAGTTAAAATATCCCATTGTTGGGAATTGCTTTCCACTCATGGGAATTTGTTGGAAAATCGAAACAGATTTCCCACAGATGTCCCTTTCGTTGGGTATTATAAATTTCCAATCCTGGGAACTTGGAAAATAAACCATCTTTGGGAATCAATTTCTTTAATGGAACTTTGCAGGGAAATGAATCTTGCTGGATATCAGTATAAACTGAAATACTTACGTCTATAGCTTTGGTAATTATGGAAATATCTAAGTGCTGGACCTGACCCTTGAATCCCCTACAAATTTCCATACCCAAATTAAAGAGTTTTGCTCAGCCCTGTTTATATGTAATACTGCAATAAAAATTTAAAAATCAAGACTTAAGTAAACATTGCTTTATTAATCTTAGAAAACATGTACGTTAGCAACTTGCTCTGTAGTGTTCCTCAACAGTCTTTTTCCTTTTTTTACCACAAGTAGTTTTTTCCAGTGTAAGCATGTACATGCTAGGAAGTTTTTTCTATATGTATAGTTGCATTAGGGTTGTCCCTACTTTCGGAAGTACATGTAGCCAGTGAATTTTCAAAGAGTTGACGGTCTAAAACATATAGATTTACAAGAAAACAGTCACTTATTTTCAAAGAATGGAAAAGAAGAAGGCAGAAATACTGTATATGTAGCCAGCAATAACAGCCATCTACTTCAGTCAGTTTGCCAGCTGTTACAAATTGTAGGAACAACCCTCTGCATGCCTTTAGGCATCAAGCTGTTCTTCGTTTGCAAGATGTAACTGTGTTTTTCATTTTTAAAATATAAAACTTAAGTCTTGTTTTAAAGTAAAGTAACAACAACAACTAGTGTAACATGTGGTTATAGCCACAACAATATGTAGTACATGTATCTGCTATTTAGTTCCTCTTTTTCTTGTTTTGAATCAATCCATTCTCGAACTTCCTTTGCAATGTCTCTCAACAATGATATCAGATTCTGACATGTTAGCTAGGTCTGCAAAATCATCTATTTTCACAGTTGTTAATAAGAACCTGAGCAAGTTTCTTCTTTACTGAATGCTTATCTTTGCCTCCAATGCCTGTCACTTTGAGAGATCTGCATGGTGGTATAAGTTGCTTGTGCAGTTTGATTTCGCGGATTTTCTGTTCCAATATTTTCAGGAGGATGACTTAACAACTTTTGAGAGACAGTACACCAAAGCGATTTGCACAATCTGAAATCACTTGATCCCACTAACAAACACTATAAAATGCCTAAATAAGTAATTTGTGATGCACACTACACACAAAGTCTTCTACACACGCTGTCCTTTCATTTGAAATGGCTTACTAATATGGACTCTTTTGTTAACATGCAGTGTAAGATCTGAGTTGGGGGGGGGGGTGGAGGTTTTGGGAGCACTTGGGGTCGTACTGGTAAACTTTTGGTAAACTGAAGCTAAAATTATGAACAACATACAGAAGTACAGTGTACATTTAACAAGAAACAAAACTAATTATGTAACTTTTTGAAACAAAAAGTTAAGTTAAATATTCAGAAAGCTGCATGCACGTACTGTTTAACGATTTCAAGAATTTTGTTGATTTTAAGCCCTGAAATTGTCTAATAGCTGTTCATTTTATTTCCCTTATGACAGTTTGATCTATGTGTAGACGTCAAAAGAAAAGTATTTCACCTAGCTTTTATAACTAGCCCATGCGCCCACAACATATTACGTTTTAGGGGAGGGGTAACTAATTTATCGAATTATTCTTAATTCAAAGTCATTTTTTCTCATAATACATATGGTTTGTTCACCTCCACCAGCAAACGACGCAACCTTTGCTCTTCCTCCCTTTGACGTTTATTATGGCTTTGGGCAGCTTCAACATTATGCCTCCATTCTCATTCTTTGAATGGTTTGGTGGCTGCCTATCACGCCGCATTGGACAACTCTTTTGTTGCATTTGAATAGATACAAATGGAAATTGGATCTACAAAAATGAGAGATTAAAAACGATTCAAAAGAGTGCCTTCCCTGGTAACTTGCTATTTTCAAAAATATACTCAGTTTAACTGTGTGCAGTAGATGACCGTATACAGTATGTCTGCTCTGTACACCAATTTGATATGTCCGTTTTTATTCTGGCAGCAAACTAGCAATATGAGAGGGACAAGAGGCGGATTTTCAATATCTAATGCCACTCAAGAAGTCCTTACACAAGACAGTGCTCACTTCATAAACTCGCCGCATATTTGAGTTTTTAGCCTATGAAAGGGCTCTACTGTCTATTGATAAGACTTTTGTACCTGTCCAACATGGAACATTCTTCATCTGAGCTTTCATCTGAAGATTCAGAGTCGGTACATTGAAGATTTCGTTTACGCTTAGCAGGAGTAGAAGTAAGGACCGCTAGCAAAGTTTAAAGAGTAAAAAATAAAAGTTATGTAAATGAATGACCAATAAAATATTTAATAGCAGTTAAGGAAAACCTCACAACTCACCAATTGCCATAGCAAGTTCACTGAACTCAGCTACGCAAATTAGCGACACCAAATCGACATATCATATAATAATAGATAAATGAATAATGATTGGTGATGGACTCTTACCTGAGGCTGATGATGTAGAGGAACCAAGAAAGCTGTGTTTCAGCTTCACATGCTGTTGTGCTGTTCATTGTTGTAAAGAAATAAAAACAAGATAAAGCAAAGATTATTGAGCGAATAAAGCTGGAATTATGAGGCCGCTTTAAAGCAAAAACGCCTCCAAAAGTCCCAAATTTACCTCATACCTGTCATGATCTATATAAATGTGTTGTCCAAAACTCAGTGTACTTGCTGATCTAATAAGTTGTCAATACAAAACACTCAAAGTATTAAGACCTACATACTTTTGTCAAAATTCGAGAGGATGTTATGGCCACAATTTGAGCAAAACCTGTCGGAATCATCACATTTGTGTCCGCAATTTTGGCAAAACATACTGCATGGTCCGAAGAAGGTGGTGGGAGGATCTGGGACGTTAGTTGTACCCACAATGCAATTTCCAGTACGCTCGACATAGTCCCTTGCGACTTTCATCAGAGTTGTGCCTTTTCAGAGTTTGATGTGAGGTGGTGTGCTTTTCTAATTCGGAGTGAGCTTTTAGAATTGGGAGTGGAGTTTTAGAATTCAGAGGGAGGTTTTAGAGTTTAGAGTGAGCTTTTGTTTGAATTTGGTGAAGTGATTTGAATTGAGTGTGAGCGATTTGAATTTGGTGTGAGCGATTTGATTGAGTGTGAGCGATTGGAATTCGGTGTGCACTTGTGGGCCGCCATAGTTTTTCCTCTCTTCAACCAAACTCCCTTTCACACGAATGGATGGTTTACTCTTGCATCCAACAAGATCGTTGATAGTCTCCCAAGTGGTGGCATGCTGTTTATTTATATGCCCGTGGAATATTCGATCTATTTTGCCTTGATTTGAAGAGAGCTTTCGGGTTTGTCTCCTTACACCATCAATGCTCGACCCAGTCCTCAGTTTCCCAACAAAGTACTGTGAATCGACCTGTTACCACGAACTTTTTTTAACTGGCGATTTCGTCAATCCTCTAGTTTTTTTTCATAGAAAAAATTCGACGGGATAGCTTAACTTGTGAACTTTTTGTACGTAGTTGTCACAGGGTCCTTCAGGTTAGCCTCAGCAAATACAAACAAATCATTTGGATTTTAAATCCTAAGATTTCGACGTATCACTTCATCATCAGCCTTGTGCTTCAGATTTGCTCCAGCACCTTGAGGGCCTTCAGCATGGGACGTATCAAAAAATTTCGGATAGTACAAAATCCGAAATCTTGCTGAGAGAAGCTCACATCTCCCATGCAATGCTGGCTCTTATATTGAGCAGAGCAGCCATCCGTCCACTCATGCAAAACTTCCACTCAACAACCAACTTTGGCGAGGTACGATGCAACTCTCTTCCTTCTGTCTGGGTCACTTCTAGAATCTGCTTTTTGTGAGTGACATACAGCTTGGGTCATAATCTTGTGTTCACAAAATCGCACTTACTGCCAGTTGGTCTGGAAATACCGGGGCTACTCCATAATTCCTTTTCCAATTGCTGTTGTTCATCGGAAATTGCACTGACTTTTGTTTTTCATTCAGAGTAAAGCCCAGTTGATTTTTTGTCACTTAGAATGGTATTTCTATGCTAAATTTTTGATGTTACTTGTTTCAGATTAACATTAAGTCTGCACGACAGTAAACCTCTACACCACTGTTGAGCAAAATTTTTCCTACTCGCAATACCGTGAAACAATCATTTCAGCTCTGTAACTTTGCTTTATCAACTGCATCTGCAAGGTCGTTAAGGACAGCATTTCCGATACGCACCTTTGACAGGTGCTCTTCACTATTCAATACCCCCTTCCCTGCGATACTTTACATGTGTCGACGTTTCTGTCGAGTAAGGAGGACAGTGCATTTACCTGCCCATCAACATCCGCAGGGAAGACCTCTTTGCCCAGTCTATAGCTCTTTTTCTGGTCATCCTTGATTTGCCCTCTTCATTTTCTCCTGTTCGTTTGACTTTCCTTTCCTCATAAGCCTGCACTATAAAACTCTTGACCATGAAAATGCCATGAAAATACCATGAATCAATTTTCATGACCCACAAAACTTACATTATGAACTTCATGGCTTTTATTAAGACCATGAAAAGGCCATGAAATTTAAAATTGTAAACCATCAAAAACCCACAAGCCATGAAAATACCGTGAAAGATAATTTTATGGAAATTTCTTTGGTCATGAAAAGGCCATGAAATTATAAAAATGAGCTTGGGGCCATGAAAAAAGCATGAGCTCTCCAGCCACAATCTTTCCGAAATTCTCATCTTTGGGTTTAGGAAGGGAAGGAGGGGGCTGCTGCATGAAACGAATGGCAGAATCATACATTGCGCTTCTTTTGCCACTTGACTCGTCAACATCAGGCTTCGTTTTAATGTGCCTGGGTTGGTGCTAATTTGTTGCAACAGGGGTTTCACTACCCTCTAAGGATGACCCCGGGGATGAGCTGCTTTCACCAGGACTCGTATCCAACGTTGAGCTTTGCGTGTCAGGCTCGATGCTCCCATCCATCACAAAACGTATATCCATGGTCCAGCATTCTCTCTGACTGACATTGGGGAAGGAGCAGGAATTTGGTAAGTAGCAATGTCTAAACTAGTTCGACAATCTACTTCTGAAAATTAGAGGTTCAATAGTTTGGACAGAAGGCAAATAATACACAATAACTAGTTAATAATGCTGTTGAGAGCCAAGTACAACATTTTCAAGTCTGTGATTCGAGTTCAAGTCTTGCGCAGTGTGCTTAAAGTCCACTCCTCGCGCGGCCAATGGTTGAATGTCTGAACAACACCCATGGATTGACTGAACGACTCTTAAGTATTCTAGATCTTCAATTATTGTAAGCCTTGAAAGGAAAGAACAACACAAGTTCTAACTGTGCTTCTAAAATACTTTTTTGGCGATTAGCACATCTTCTGGTGCCCTGCATTTGGCGGTTGAGTTGGAAGTAAGGCAGCTAAGACAACCGTGGAACCTTCAAAGAAACTTAAATCTATTTTAAATACAGATTTTGGTACAGAAGGATTACTATATGTGAGAGAGAATGAAACAATAGCTGTTAAAATGTATATTGAAAACGCACTGGCTGAGGGTGAGATCCTGATAGCTGAGGAACCGGGTCTCATGATTTCAAGCAACAAGCCATTTCTTGGTGCCAGTCTGGACAGAATTGTGAAAAACACCAAAACTGGAAAGAAGTGGGGACTTAGAGGCAAAATGCCCAATCAGCAAAGCGGGCATGACTGTGGAAGAGGCCTGCAGGATTAAACACTTTTTTCTTGAAAAAACTTCAAACTCAGTAATTCAGTTAAAGAGAAAGCATGATTACTATTATCAACTTCAGGGGCAGCTATTTATCTCGGATTTTGAGTGTATTGATTTTGTTGTTTACTTTGGAAGGGACAAGCCAATTTTGGTTGAGAGAATATCTTTTGACAGAGATCTGGTATACAATGATATGTTGCCAAGGATAGAATATTTTTACAGGAGAGCTTTCATGCCAGAGATTCTTACTGAGCGGGTGAAACGTAAGAAAAGTTTGTATATTCATGGTGGATGGATCGCTTTCAAAGATTCTGTTAAGGTGCAGGTTTGATTTTTAGGCTGACAGTGCAAAATCTGTTCTAGAAATGCAAAGTTTTGTATGGGGTTGGGGATTTTATTTTTTTTAATATAATTTTTCTCACGTTAATTGTACTAAATTCTATAAAACAATTTTGCCATAAATTTTATAAATGTGAAACTGGATGAAATTTACAGCAAACAAAAAAAGAAAAGAAAAGCAAGTTCAATAACAAAGTTCTGGTGTTTAGAAATCTATGAGCCCTGGGCCTAGTTGTTCCGAAGTTCAAAATTCAAACAGTAATTTCTTCTCCACAGAAAGGTTTCCGACATTCATAATATATTCAGACCTTCCTTGGAAACACAACTGACAAACCTAAAATTAAACCTCAAATCAGTTTATAACTAGAGAAACATGAATATGGAATATAATTTTAAACCTGGATTAGCGCTAATAGGCTTTCGAACAACCACGTCCAGTGGTAGAAAGGGATCAGATGTTTCAGACCAGTTTCTGTGGTCATGCATCTGCAGGTGCAAGAAGTGGTGGAAGAAAATTAGTTAAAAGACCACAGACTGTAAAAACTTGGGTGCTATATGGACTCAGGGTGTTTGGCAGTGTACCATCCAGAATATGATAAGTCTTAATCCTGCCAATGGCTCTTTCAACATGAATCCGCAATGAGGCAATGCTCGTAGTTTCTGTTGTCTCCTGCGCTGTCATCTGATCCCTTCCTGACAGAAAGGGAGGAATTCTGGGGCACAGTGTCCTGGATTTCAAATCTGCGATCGACCATGACATTGTCTCCTACCTCAAGCAGCTGTATGACCCCACATTCCCTGGTTATTTGTTTGTCCGACACTCTTCCACCCCACAAAGATAAATATGTTACTTGTCCATTGGGTGAAATGCCAACTAATGCTTTCCAGGTTTTATGGTGTTTGTGGTGTTTGTGCCAGCATGGCTGAAGGTCGCTAAATAAATATCTCAGGCAGTCAAGAATAATTCGAGTAGTGGTGTAAGACTCGACAAATCCTTTTGGCATGTTTTTACGGATAAGTTCCTGGGAAGGGAATGGAAAGAGTTCCTTGAGTTCATAATACAACAAATTGATCCAAGTGACACATATTTTTGAGACAAGTCCAGTACTAATGGCAAATCTGTGTGTCAAATCCTTGATAAATAGTCCAGCCTTCAGACGGAGAAGAACAATAAACAGTTCATCCAAGTGGCTTAAAGGATCTCAATCACCCTGATGCTTTGCGCGCCTTTTGTTTATATTTGTATTTCTGATACGGGAACTTCTCGCGCAGACACCACTGGCTCTGTTGACCGAAGATGCATGTTCAAATAAATGTTTCAAACCTCGAGCAAATGGAGTTGAACGAAGCAGGAAGAGTGTTCTTATCGTCAATTTTTATGGGTCACCTGCAGCATTAACATGATCACCGGCACAGTCACATCAGGGAGCCATTCCAGTGCAAGTAGAGCCAAGATTCTTGAAGATTGGTACGTTTTGTTGCTCAGCTGCTTTCGCATTCTTGTGCAAAAAAAACTTGTTCTTTGTTTTCCAAAGGCCTGTTTTGGACGGTCGTACTTTAGTCGAACTTAATTCGGTCAAATTTAATTGAAGCCGTTAAACTTGACAGCAACTGTTCTTGAAAGTTTAGTGAACTTAATATTTCAGACTGTAATTCGTATACGAACTGAACTCTAAACTTCTATAGCTAGTTATGATATTAGGTTTATAAAACTGAAATTCAGCGCCTTCAAATAAATTCAACTGAAGTGTGACCGTCTGAAACACTCAAACAGGCCTAAATCCCAATTTCGATCTATCGATTTTCATCGGTCAAGTGGTTAAATACGAATGATTGAAAGGGTCTTTGATATTCTTAGATTGCTGCTTTCTTCTCCTTCCGCCAGTTTCATTCGTTCGCCCCTCGTCAGAGCACAGGAAGCCCAAGCTTTGAATTTGTCATTGAGAACAGATTTGTAAGACTTAGTACTGGAAATGCGGAGTTATATAAGACTTTGTATGGGAGAACATTCGACCTTCGTGTAAAATCAAAATATGTTGGTTTAAACAACAGAAATAAAGATCACTTACCGCAGTTGTCACTTGTGTGTGTCTGTACGCAGTTTGGGGGCCATTGGAGGTGATTTGGAGAAATTATGGGTTTCAGAGATTTCCTTGATGTGGGTGGTCGGAAGAATTCTTATCAAGAAATCGAGGTTGGAATTGAGAACATTACACATCGATGGATTCCTGGTAGACGCCGAGTTCAGATGGTTCTCAAACGAGACACCAAAAAAACCGAGCAAGATGCCGCCTACAAGTTCAACTTCGACACTCCCAAATACCTGAATTTCTACAATCAGGACGTAAAGAACAAACAGGGAGTGAACAAGGGCTACCGCATTCAGTTTGAAGGCATCAGTAAACAGCTTTACCCTGAAGACTGGTACGTCACCCCCACCGCCAGCTGGTCTCTGTACCAATTGGCTGTCACTAAACACAAGGAGAGTGAACAGAGAAGTTCTTCTCTCTTCAACCAAAATGCAGCGACCGACCCTCACGTAGACTTCAATCGATTCATCGGTAACGAGAGTATTGTGAATGAAGACCTTGTTGCCTGGGTGTCAATCGGCATGATGCATATTCCCCACTCAGAGGATATCCCCAACACGGCCACGGCCGGAAGCTCGGCCAGTTTCTACATCCGTCCCTTCAACTACTTTGACGAAGACCCGTCGATGGGATCTACTGACGCAGTGCTGATTACGCCCGATAGCAAGCAAGCCAGCGGTCAGAAGATTGAACGATACGGGACCCCAGATGGTCCTGTTTGTACTCCTAAGAAGAAAGCGATTGATTTCTATGGACGGTATGAGTAATGGATTTTGAAAATGTTTTATAACATCTACAGCCGTGAAAGGACAAAAAATATATATCCGATCATATTACTGGATTAAAACAAAGGAATCCGACTAAGGAGCACCTTAATCAATCAGTGAACGGATATCCAATTATTGTACTTCGCAAAAAAAAAAGAGATCTAGAAAATTTACCGTGGCGCATGATTTCAATTCTTTTTTCGCTTAGCATTAACAGACTTTTTTTGTTTGCCGTTCCTTTGCAAAAACGTTCGCAATTCTGACGCCTTGTTTTAATTCAGCATTATGATTGGTTTATGTTTTGGAAATGATCCCGGCTACACTAGCAGGGCCGTAGCTAGCGTCAAGCAGGGGGGGGGGGGCAAATGTGACCCCCCCTAAATTTTGAACCAGAAGTTATTTAAAGAATAATTTTTTTCATACAATGCAGTGATTAGCAGGACTATAGCTACAAGGTTGGACAAAATTGTTGGTACACCCCATGTCGCCAAGGGCCCTCCCCTGCCCCTCCCAACAGTGTTGGTTTAACATAAAATAATGGGCCAATTCCAACATTGATGGGAGGGTGGGGGAGGGTGGG
>JAOBYH010637526.1:0-13311 GCA_025403525.1 Umimayanthus kanabou
TTTGCGCATGAGCCGCTCAGTTGAAAGATCTCTTCAGCGGTCAGATCACGGCTCCAAATGTTGACATTGGTCATCTCGCCGATAAATGATTGGAACGATTGAAAGCCACCCCCGTCTGAATCTTGTTCTTGTCCCAAAACGATTACACCGCCACTTTTCAATTCATATCCTTTCTTGAGCCCCACCCCTTGCGCTTTGGCTTGTCCATCTTTATACAAGGCCCACGAACCATTGGTGTTCTGCCAGGTGAAGCACATATGGTGCCACTCACCGCCAGTTGCATTTACGCCGGTTCTCCTGTAAATAAAAAAAAGAAAAAATGTTGGATTTAATCAATAAAGTTTCATGATTTGTTAGTACCGTTAACTATTACCCCTAATCAGAACTTTTTCATTAAGCATTTACACAAACAACGGCGAGTTATTTTCGGATTTGAGATCTTTCTCAGCAACCACCAAAGTTAGCGGTAAATCAAAATAAAAACCAGAAAACCACCTCCCACATTAACAGCATGGATAATTTATAATGTACCCAGTGTTTGCATCGTTAACGCGGACGTAGAAATTTTGATAATCGATCATTAAGATTTCGTTGTCATTTCCACCGCTCGCCTTTGCACTATAACTCAGCGGCGTTCTTTCACTGGTAGTGTCATTGGTACGCATCCAGAAGCACACGGTAAGAGCAGTTAGGGGGCGGGTGATAAGGTCACGCAGTATGACGTAATTACTTGTACTGGCAACGGGGAAGAAGAGACCTGGATGTAACAGCAAAAGTAAGTTAGTAAGCAAGTTGGTAAGTGACAATCATTATATTAATTAAATACACAACTTTCCGTTAATGATCTTAAATCATATAGGTAATACATGTTTCGATATAAAATATTATAGTTGAGAGTATCCACAAGGACTTACTTACGGACTTAAGGTGCGGTAATACGAGCAACATTTTCCTCCAACTTGAAAAGCGCAAAGTTGTTGCGTTGCAGGTTGTGATGCGTTGTAGCACGTATTACCACCTCCTTGAACAACTTCTCACGCAACAAATATATTTGTTGAGAGTTGTGCTTGCGCAACTAAGTCCCGATCCTGTGATTGGTCGATCAGCGTAGAGCAAATATATTGCAGAGAACCGGAAAAATTCTGACAGCATCCTCTCAAAACTGCACGGAGAAAAGCACCTTTGATTTTTTTATTTGGAAGCAAATTCGTTTTATAAACATTGTATACAAACTTGACAGTGCAAATTTAGTTTTAAAATTGTTGAATCTTTCTGCAATTCAAACTATTGCCTAATAAAATTAAATAGCGAAAACTGGAAGAATCATGATCAGGCAAGAAACTACGTGTTTTGAAGGATTTCGAACAAATTCAACGAGATTACTGACTCAGCAATTTTAAACCAAACTTTATATCAGTCTTTGATAATAAAATAACCTACAAAAAATTAGAGACGAATGAAACCTAAAGTTACCTTGGCTCAATCGCAGTACCTGTATAAAAAAATGTTGATGAGGATATTTAGTCAATCAACCATTTTCCAAAAAAACTTTCAAACCTATTCAAGTACAAACAACTGAATCCAAATTGTAGTTATGTAAGTTAATGAAGGTACAATTGAGGATATAAAAGCTGTCAATTTTTGCTGTCGTTACTAAGATTACTAAGTACTGAATTTTGCAACATTTCTGTCATACACCCGCATCAAGTTTTCCCGCCAATCGTTTGTTTTCCGCACTTTCCACACCACTGTTGAGTCCACTTCTTAACCTTCTCTTGACACACGCAAAAATTGGTCGCATATATATTACAGCTTTTGAATAGGTCTTCGTTTCTGATTTTCTCTGGCCCTAACATTGTCCTGATGCGCCGTAGTCACTTCGTTTGAAATGTGTCTAATGTCTTGCATATATGTTTCGTCATCTTCCAATATTCCGATCAGCAAAATAACACACTTAGGAAGTTGTTTTTAAAAATTCTTATTTTGGTTTTCACTCTGAGTTGTTTTGATTTCCAGACTGCATTTAGGCTGCCAAGGCTTGGTTCGCCTTGGCTAGTCCTGCTTGTATCTTCATTAGTACTAACCCTTGACCATGCTAAATTGTTAAAGAAACTCTACACTATTGGATTTTTTGACTCTTATTTTACCTGGTTTAACACCTATATATGACCAATAGGACATAAGTGTTTAATATGCTAATATTGTTGCTCCTAACCCTTAGTCTATCCAGTTTGGTGTCCCACAAGGCTAAACACTCAGGGTCCATATTACTTTTCATAACGTACATCACTTTTTTTACGTTTCTAGCTCTACGCAGATGACACCTTGCTTTTCTTCAGCAGTAACTCGATTTCAGAGATCGAATCTTGCTTTTCTGAAGATCTACTCGAATCTACCTACATGTAGCTACATTATTAGCGGGCACGACTACTCGCGCAATTTCCACACTTTTAACACCTGAAATAAAGATCTTCTCTATCTGCCCCTTGCAAAGACTACAAAATACTAGTTATTTCCGTAACAATGGGGCAAAGGTGAAAAAGTGTGGAATACTTTACATAAAAACAATAGATAAGTTAGAAACATTGCTTCTTAAGTTCAAGAATAAACTAAAATTGTATTTGTTAGTGTATAGGTAAATGAATATCCATTAATCTATATTTTCTATCCATTTGTTGTATTTGTTTGTTTGTTTGTTGTTTTGTTGGAATGTTTAAGAGAGACAGACAGAGAGACAAAGAGACCGAAAGACAGAGACAGAGAGACAAAGAGAGAGAGAGAGAGAGAGAGAGAGAGAGAGAGAGAGAGAGAGAGTTGAGTTGATTCTTGCTTTATTTGCATGACCATGTTTAGTTACAGGTATTGCTAAAGCATAAAATACAAGTACTGTACAACTACAAACAGGAACTTGAGAAAAAACTGAAACAAGTTAAATACAAATGATAATCATTAGTAAATTATTAAATAATGAACTTGCATCGTTTCAAGAAGCAATTGTACACAAACCTAGAAAACAGTTTGACAGTTGCAGTATTTGAAGAATTCATTAGTCGTTCAATGCATTCTTCACTTTCTTTTTATACAAAGTCTGGATATGGTATGGTATGGTATACCTTTATTTACTAGAAGTAATCAGCGATTAGTAAAGTGCGTTCGTTTGCCCATGTTTGCTGTGCATTTGTATGTTAACTGTGTAATTACTGTTTAACAGTTCTACTACAGACGTTAATCATGTATGTTGCAACAATACGAAACTGATGGGTTATAGTTTTTAATAACTGTAATATAACAAATTTTTACAACAATGCACAGAGCAGTTCAAAGTTTCTCTAATCTTCTAAGAAATTTCGGAAAAGAATCTTGCAAACGCATTTCTTTCTCTTTTCCTTGGTGTATTTGATAGCAGCAACATGGTTGTTTTTCCGGACGATACCATAGTCATTGCAAGTAATTCTCTAATGAACGTCAAACAAACAAACATAACAGTACCCACCAAATGTTTTGCTTTTCTTTGATTGCATCTAGAGCAGTTCAAAGTGTCAAATGTCAATACATCAGAGCAGAATCTTGCACGTATTTCTTTCTCTTTTCCTTGATGTACACAGGAGGAATCCCACAGCGATGGCACAGCGGTTGAGGTTTACACTACTGTCACACTGCTGTCCACACTAATGTCACAGCGGTGACAACACGCCACTAGTGTGACATCGGTGATAGTGACAGTATTGTTACAGCAGTGTACTTAACTGTGTTGTGACAGCATTTGCCTATATAGCACTGTGACAGCGATGGCAGCAACATTAGTGTGTCAGCGATGTAAACTGACAACGGTGCAACATCTATGACAACGCTGTAACATTACTGTGCACACTAGTGCCACATCTGTGACAACTGACAGCGGTGTGACATCGGTGCATAACAACTGACAGCGCTGTTACAGTGACGTTCACATTAGTGTAACAGCGATGTGCACATCACTGTGAAAGTAGTGGCAACTGTCCACGCTGTCACAGCACTGTCAGTTGCCATCGCTGTCACACTAATGTGCACATCGTAACGTCAGCACTGTCACTTCGACTGCTGTCACAACGCTGTGCTCGTTATCACTGTCATAGAGCTGTGGTTTTATCGCTGTCCTAGCCGCTGTGAGATTCCTCCTGTGTATTTAATGACAGAACACGGTTGTTTTCCCTTACAATACCCTAGTCATTGCAAGTAACTCTCAATGAGCATCAAACAAACATAACAGTATCTAGCAAATGTTTTGCTCTTCTTTCATGCATAGAGCAGTTAAAAGTAGCTAATAAATGTCAATAAGTCTGGAGAAGAATCTTGCAAATGCATTTCTTTCTCTTTTCCTTTGGGCATTTATAACAGCAACATGGTTTTGTTTTTCTTAACAATATTAAAGTCATTGCAAGTAATGCTCTAATGAATGTCAGACAAACACAACAGTATCTAGCAAGTGTTGTTTTTTTTTCGTTGGGTTACTGAGTAACTTCTCTTTCTTTTACAGGTTTTCACCAGGTAGTTTCACTTCGCTTATTTTCCTTTGCTGGGTATCATAAGCTATGTAGATTTCATCTAGTTCCAACAGTGAATCAGTAAGCTCCTCTTCGGTACATGTCTTTAAGCAGGGAGAATCATTACAAAGTGTTGCCAGTTGTTGCACAATTTGGTTGTATAAGCATAAAGTCGAAGGATTTGCTTTTTTTCATCTTTCTCTTTTAGGTGCATTTTTAGAGACCACTGAGTATACTCTGCTGACAGTTTTTGTGTAAGTTTGCAATGCTCGCAAAAACCTGCTTTAGTATTGGGTTTTGCAACAATCTTTTTGCTGTAGGAAGAGCATATATGCGACTTGTTGGTGTACTGTGTTCCAAGCACAGACACACAAGCCTCTTTTGTGATTAGCAACTCTATCCCATCCATAGGAGATAAAGGGTCGGTGAAATCTTCAGTTTCTTTAATGGATACACCAGCCTCATCCTTTGGTGTGCTGAGGTACTTTACACCACTGCTTTGCTTGAGCCTCAGGTTGGTAAAGATATAAGTCTTGCCTTCTTCCAACTTTTCAGTGTGCTCAGCCAACAGAACAACTTTAATATGGCCTGTCTGGTCTACTATTATCCCTTCCTGCTTCTTCACTGGTTTTGAATCATTCGTTATCAGAGTTTTAATACCTGATAGCTGACATAGGTTGGCTTTTGTTGTGATGAGCTGGTTAATGGGGCAACATCTGGCAAGGAATTGATTGATGTTGTTGGACCACTGGTACCGGGGATTGGTTGATGTTGATACATGTCTTTCAGTTCTGGTGCTGTCACTTGTATATTTGTGTATTTTTGCCGGAATCACAATGTCGGTTGTGCCATACTTATTGCTGGTAACATACTTAGATAGTTTTACAAGGCTTTTCTGCTTCTCCAGCGTTTCTAAAGTCACCCTTTGCTCAGGGCTAAAACAGACAGCTCTTTGTAAACCAGAGGAAGTCGTCTGAAGGCTGCAGTTAAAGTACTTCAGGTTTCCTTTTTTCTTCATGGGAGATGTGTTATGTATATGCATATTATGTCATCGTGTTTTTCTATAGGGTTGTTTTCATCTTTACCACCTAGGAAGTAAAAATGATAGATCTTAAACATTTTGCTATGCATAATCCTTTATAGAACAGTGTTTTTATTTTACAGTTGGTGAAGATAGCAAAAACTGTGCAAAGAGTGGGATCATTAGATCACTGATAACAGAGTTATATTTGGTTCAACCTCAGCAATTACAAAACATGTATTTTTGGCTGACTATACAATCACGTAATGGCTTTGTGAGGATCATTTGCTTACACTTTAATGTATTAGTTATCATGGCAGTTAGTATTCAGGGACAGTCTCATCATTTGTCAAAATTTAAAGCAGGGGTCATAAAGCATTGCCAGATATTTGGATTTGCATTTTAAGACACAGTGGGAATGTCCAGGTTAAATAAGAAAAGACTTCCCCCAGAAGACAGATAGTCAATACATTGTACAGCAGAGTGAGTTAGCAGTAGTCAAAAGCAACAATTGTCAGGAATTAACATATTCTCTAAATGTGTATTCATTTTCCATTACCGGTAGCGTCAATGTGAAATTTGGCTCAATGACCGCCGAGTACAATGACCCAGTTCATTTAATTTGTGATCGCAATCGATCATTTGGCTCAACGGCCGCCGAGCACGATGACTCAGTTGATTTGGTTTGTAAAATGTCCGCACAAACTGCCAGCTATGGTTGTAAAATACTGGTTAAATTTGGTACCAGACAATTTCTCGGTTTCAGCCGCAGTTTTAGGTTTTTTCTGCAATATCTTCTTTAGTTTTTTCCACATTTCTTTCGAGTTCTGATCCTCAGATAATTGAGTGGAATAATATCGGTTTTTTCTTTTTCTTTTTTATTTGCGGAGTTTCAGAGTAACTGCATTTCGTAAACGTTTGTAACTGCTCCAGTGAATCCTTTTGTTTGTCTTTAATGGCCTATATATGGAAGTGTCTCTCTTGCATCGAGTTCTTTATTTCAGGTGTTAACCACGGCAGTGACTTTCCTCGCACTAGGTTAGTAACACAGAACTAGTTTTGTGACGTCATAATTGTGACGTCATCAATCATTTGATTACTAATATTATCGTTTTACAGCCAAAAACTAAAAATTTAAAACGATATGATTTTTGAAAACACTTAGCACTCTATTTTGCCAAATTGTCGGCTTTTACTGGAAAAAAATGAAAAGAATGTTTGTGTTAAAGTGCTAGTATCACGAAAAATGAAACCTTTCAAATCTTTGGTTGAACATGCTATACATAATCTTTGGGGTCTAAATAGTACTACGTGTGTTTTTTTTGTGCAAAAAATATTTTTTTCTTGTCGAAAAATGCGTTGCAAAACTGCTGGAAATATTGCACAATAATAGCTTGTGACGTCACAAGGGGAACTCGTTTCGGAAGCACGCAAGCATTATCATGAATATTCAGGCTCGATCTGAGAAGATGAATACACATCTGCAGTTGACATACCGGAGGATGGCGCTGTCAAGCCATACTAGTTTGAGCCTGAGCCAAGTTCTGAATCAGAAGAGGACCATAGAGCGGAAGAATCGAACGAGGTAGATGCGGACAGCCGCATACAAAATATATTGATTGGTACGCTTGTTTTGATGACTGAATTAAACAACTAGCTCTGTGTTTTCTAGCAAATTTTAATTTATGGGCGCCCCTAAAAAATTTTTTTTCTCCTCAATATTCGGATAAAAGAAGTGTCAGTAGGTTCCGTTCTGGAATTGGTGGTTAAAAAATTTGAAATTTGCATGATGACGGAATAATAAAAAGAAAAACAGAAGTGTCGTATAACTATAACATTTACTACATGTCACTATGGACGGCTGGGCACGTGATAAATGTCCCAGCGTTTTAGATACCAACATAAAAGATGCTGTAGCAGGATATTTTTTCTGCTATACTATTAGTCCAAATACCTTGCTATTCAAACGTTCCACGTAATTCAGTGATGGAATCAGTGGTGGATTCAGTCTATTTGCACTTGACACTCAATCAAAACAACAGGTCAAATACAAGGGCACAAACCTCGTCCACATTTATTGAAAGTTATCTATTTTAATCCTCAAGTCAAACCCTTAAAAGGTATCCCGACCATTTAAAACTAAAGTTGGTTGGTTCTTTGTTTTCTTTATATTTCGCTCAGGTGTACATACGGGAACTGCCAAATAATGAAAACTGAACGCGAGCGCAGGTGTTGCAACGCAATCGAAGCAGTAGCAAGGCCGTGATGGAAGGCCTTCTTAATAACGGGCCGCACTGCTTAACTAGTACTGATCACCCAGGCTTTCAAGGAGTTTGTCCAAAACGCTGGTTTGTTTAAATCGCTGGTGATTCTACAGTTGTAACAGGATTTATATCTTCAGCAATAGTTTATGTTGAGGTGTCCTGTTTGGAAGGATATTCAGCTTTGTCACAAGCAGCGGAACCGGCAATACTAAATTCGGCGTACGCGTCTTCCAAGGTCTGAAACGGAATTTTATCCATGTATACTAGATGTCAAACAAAACGAACAGTGAGACCGTATCGATTCTAAGCATAAAAAGAGTTTCAGTTAAGTATACCCTGCCTACCCTAGCATGCTCTCGCTTTCTAAAGACAGTTCGAGTTGGCGGCTGCTCTTCTTGGCTGTCGTTTTTCTCAAGTTCAAGGCATTTGTAGTGCAGAGTGGGCACTGCGTCCTCCTTCCGCTTAGGTTTACTATCGTAATTTACCGATGCGAACTCAAGATAAAATCATGAAATGTAGTTTTTAAGAATTTTACGGCAACTTTGATCTGTTGCTACTCTGGAATCCCAACGCTTCCTTGACAGTGGGAATCTCGTTGAAGTCTTCTGGTAGAAAGTGTTTCGAGCAGATTCTGCTGTTCTCTGTTGGTTCTTTCCACTGCACTTGTCCCTGTGGCCTATGTGTTTGCATGAAATTTATCCAAAGCCGTCTAATTTTTGGAACTTTCGGGAACTGGTGCAGTGAAACACCATCTTTTTTTGTTAAACCACAGTTTTGCACAGTACAGCGCTTCACCATATTCACTCAGCTGAATGAAATAGTTATATCTCTGAAATTGCGGTACACTGCACAAGAGCACCAAAGGGCAAGTAATGAAGTATGACATTGAGAACCGAGTTCCCCTTGTGACGTCACGGGCTCAGAGTTGCGCAACAATTAAAAACTTTAAAACAGCTATATCTCGTAAACCATTCGAAATTTTCAAAAACAGTTTTCAGATTCGTGTTCTGGAACAAAAACTGCTTCGGATAAGATGAACTTATTTTTTCATGATACTAGCACTTTAAAGTGGAACAGGTTTTTGTATTCATGTAACTTTTCCTTTAAAATTAGAAAAATGAATAATACATTTTGTGACGTCATTAGCTATGACGTCATAATTTGTCTTTTTGTGTTACTCTAACAACTAAATTGAATTGAACAGCAACCCAAGCTCAATTACCAAGTTTGGTAAAGAACCATAGAAAAGAAGCAAAGTTAATCTAAATGTGCATTTTTGAGGTCCTTTATCCCCGAAGTGCGATCAAAATCTTCAACGGAAATCTGCCAAGTTCCGCCCTGCTTGCTAAATTCGTTGCTTTGTTTGAAATTCCAAGATAGTTTTTTGCAAATTTTTAAATGAACTTTTTCGAATGGTGTTTTATCTATGCTTCTGAGATCATGTTTCACGTATGCGCCCCATACTTCACTGTTGTACATGTAGGTAAGAATTGGAGCAATAAGAACATCAAATAGTTTATGAGTAGTTTTTGCAGGTAATATATCAAGTTCCGTATATTTTCTAAGTGCAAACATCGCCTGTATTGCTTTGTCTTTAAAATGCTCTTGTGCTAGTGTAAAGTTTTTTGACGCCGTAATAGAAACACCCAAATAAGTATATTCTTGTGTAGAATTAATACTTTCACTATCAATATAAAAGTAAGTGAATCTTGCGGCTTTCGTGCACTTTTCTGCAATAATTTTTAAATTAACGTTCATCATCCACTCTTCGCAAAATGTGGATAATTTGTTCAAACAGTGTTGCAGACCTTGTTTTGATTTCGAAAGCAGAACAAGATCATCAGCATAAAGTAAACAATTGAGTTTAGTTCCATCTGGAAGAAAAGAGGGTCTGGAAAACCTGCCGTCGTTGACGAAAGCAATTCGTTTAGATACAAATTAAATAACAACGGGATTAGTATGCACCTTGTCTGACTCCTCTAGCGTAGTTAAATTTTTTTGTTTTTCTATCTCCAATCTTTATTGAGCATGTAGTCTTTGAGTAAAGATTTTTTATCAATTAGAATATATTGCCATCTATTCCATATTCTGACAGTTTATGAAATAAACCTTGATGCCACGTTGTGTCGCTTTCAGTTGAAATCAACAGAGCATACATTTAATTTTCCTCTGTCGGAATTTAAAACATACTTTTCATAAAGAGTACGCAAAGCAAAAATATGATCTGCTGTCCTATTGCCTGGGAGAAACTCAATCTGAGAATGATGAATAAAATCGTACAAAAAAGCTTACCTAAACAACTAGATACACAGATACTCGATAATTATTAGGATCTGTTTTCTTGCCTGATCCATGATTTGAAAATTGGTGTTATCATACCTTCGCACCAAATGGGTAGATAACACCCGGTAATAAAAACAAAGTTAAGCAAAATTCCAATACGTGAATAATTTCGGGTGTGCTTGCTTTTAAAATTTCATTGCAGAGCTCGCCTTGCCGTTTTCTAACTTTTCAATAGCCTTTTTAATTTCGCTTTCTGTTAATAGAGAGTCTAAATTGTTTTGCATTTTTTCTTTGCTACGTCTTGTATCTAGTTCATTTGGAACTTCTTCTTGGAAAGTATTTTACTTTTTCAACGAGTGAAGTCCGGCAAAATTATTAATCCACTGTTCTTCAGAAATTGGAAGTATAGTTTGTTCCTTTTATATCATCGTTCATTGATTTAAGAATGTTCCAAAAGATTTTAGAGTCAATTTCATTTTCCAGGAGGGGTAACTTGTTATCATGAAACAGTTTCCTCTCCTTCTCTAAAGAAGCTTTATATTCTTTAACTGCTAATTGGTATTGTTTTCGAATAGAAAGGTTATTTGTCCCGGGGAGGCCGACTTCCATATCAAAAGGGAGGGGATGCTCGTTGGTAAATCTCAATTGAACCCCTAAAGGTACCAATCTGGATGTGGCTTGAGCCGAGTTTTACCCCTAAAAGGTACCAATCAGAAACAGAGACAAACAATTAGTTTCAATGAATTTAATAGCAATAAAGATAAAAGCATCGAACACCTTCCACTATCAGTCGTTTTGGAAAGCAATTTTTCACAAATCTTCGCTTATTCAACGTCACTTTTTTAAAAAGGAAGTTCAGTTCTTCTTGTCAAAATGGAACTAACAAACGAATGATTGAACTTTAACAACTGAATATCATTTTAAATATAATAATAATATTTAATACTATTTTAAATTAGAGCTAGTCATATAAACATCGGAATTAACTATGTGATTCCATTCAATTGACCGTGGCACCCCTAAAAAGTACCGTGTTGTAACTGTTATCATTTTCACAGTCTTGATTACGTTCAAATTTCATATTTAGCCAAGTGACAAATTGGCTGTGATCAAATAGGTTTGTTGGCCGTTTAACTATATAATAATCGGCTTTGAAGAAACGTTCTTGATGAAGAATGCTACAATCTATACACTTACACCGTTTTTGTCCATGAAAGGTCACATTTCCAAACGAATCGCCTTTCGTTCTCCGTTTAAGATTCTCAGATTTTTGGTTGTACAGCTTTCTAAAAGGCTTTTCGCATGACCATTTAAATGTTGTCATGGTTGTTCCTTTCTTGAGGTTCGTAAAAGTTTTCGGACAAATCATTTGCAGTAAATGTGTTTCTTCCTCTGAGGTAAAGTCAGGATAACTTCCTGTCCTAGCATTTAAGTCTTATAGTAGCATGACTAATCCGTAAGTTAAAAATATCGAAATGTCTTGATCTAGATCATCAAATATTTGTGGGTCAAAAAGTTTTGAATTTTCAGGAGTGAGTATTTATTCCACAAAAATAGAAATGTTTTTCAATCCCCAACATTGTTTTATCGATTTTACACCAGACATAATTGTCAGTTTTTATCAACGAGACTGCAATGGCAAATTTGTCCTTACATAAATACTAGGTTATTCCGCCTGAAATCCTACCGGAAGGCTTACCAGATTCAGTTTTTTGTTTAACTAAATTGAATTAAAGCTTTCAAATCCAGAAATCTCTATTTCGTCATTATTCCAAGTTTCGGTTAGAACTACAAAATCAAAGTTTGATATATTTGAAATAAAACTAGAAGTTACCATGGGTAAGTTCAGTGCTACCGAGACCTTATACCCTTATAGAAGAGCACAAACTTGTAATTGCAGTCATTCCAGTGTAATGCCAACTTACTGAAACAAAATATTTGTGTTGTCTCGTTTATATGTTGGTATTATGGGAACACGACATGCTACATATGTATTAACTATTGTCTTTTGACTATTGTTCCATATATATTGACAGGAATAAACATCACCAAGTCTTCGCTAAACTAAATATTTTATTACACTCACAATGGCAGTTAATTTCAGCAGTATTTCAATCTCAAAGTTCAGCAAACACTAAATGCATCGGTTTTATTTAATATGCCCAAGTGAAGTATGGCATATGATATGACAACTGCATACAAGTAATCAAAGAGCAACACAAATCGTCCATCAATGAGAAGGCATCTAACTATCCATTTAAATGCATGTACAATAATCTGAACATTGATGAATATTTCCTGTAAAGCCATCAACAGGTTTTAATCTCCAAGTCTGTTTTGTCAAGCACTACCTCACGTGGAAGAAACAACATCCTCGTAGAATGAAGATTCATTGTTTGCAAAAGGCCAATCAGTAATTTACCGGCATATTTCTATCTCAACTTGTACTGAGTTTTCCGTTTTTTCTAGCGTTCACTTTTATAGTTTCTCAACATGACTCACTAGCGAATAGCGATAGCTCGTTCTACTACAGTAAATTTCTCACCCGAATCAACCACTGAAGCTTGAAGCATTCATCGCCTCAATGACTCGGGAAGCAAATAGAGGTCCCAAATGAAAGATAATTAACAATACAATAAAAAACAATACTTACCAAGCTTTGATATCCTTCAAAGGCCAAGAACGAGACGTATCAATCGAACCGATGCGCGGTAGATACTTCATGTATACTTACACTCTGTTTCACATCTTGGTGTAAATCAAATTACTAAACCAGTTTTATTTGTTACTAAAATAGAATATCAATGCAAAAAAGTAACAATGTAATGATAAATCGTAAATATAACTGACTTTAAGTTTCTCACGCTTTTTAAAGCTTTCTTTTAAGTTTAAAAACCTCTCGCACTAACAATGAACGAATATAGCTAGCCAAAATAGATCTATATGAGATTTATAAAACTGTTGTCTAGAATACAGTGCCGCAAAGGATAAAAAAGTTTATTAATGCAGTGGAAACAATAATCGTATAAAACAATAATGAAAGAGAGACAGAGAGAAAGAGAGAGAGAGGGACAGACAGACAGAGAGACAGAGACAGAGACAGAGACAGAGAGAAAGACAGAGACAGAGGCAGAGACAGAGACAGAGAGAGAGAGAGAGAGAGAGAGAGAGAGAGAGAGAGAGAGAGAGAGAGAGAGAGAGAGAGGTAAGGTAAGGTAAA